>OX155958.1:356465-510610 GCA_944548615.1 Micropterix aruncella | reverse complement strand
GTAGGTTTAAGTTGGGCCCATTTTTTCAACTAGTAAACGCTCACCCTTCATCCAATTATCTCAAAAATTAAGCTACAATCCTTCTTTATACGTAAACTCACTCAATTTCCTATTATTTCAGGGGAAATAACAAGACAAGACGAGCTACTTGACAGATGGAAGAATTTAAAATTTCGAATTTCGTTTTTTTATTTTCTAAAGGTGCGATATAAAGAAGCTGCGATCAATATTCAGCTGAAAACTTAAAACTAAAAGCGTGACATGCCCTCATATCAATGAAAGGAAGCAGTCAGCTCTTTCCTATTAGTTGGAAAGATTACCTTTAACCTAAATGGATTATTTACAATGAACGAAACATAAAATATGTAAAAATTCAATATTTTGAAATATTTGATAGTTTGTGTATATATTCTTTTTAGAATTGATCAATAAGATGATTATAAAGTAAATAATTATAAAAAGCCACTTACATCGTGACGAAGGATTCCCTTGATCGGATTCGGGAATGCTTTAGGTGTTAACGAGAATGATGAATGCCTCTCACTTGCGGAAAGAGGAGTAGGTTTAAGTTGGGCCCATTTTTCAACTAGTAAACGCTCACCCTTCATCCAATTATCTCAAAAATTAAGCTACAATCCTTCTTTTATACGTAAACTCACTCAATTTCCTATTATTTCAGGGGAAATAACAAGACAAGACGAGCTACTTGACAGATAGAAGAATTTAAAATTTCGAATTTCGTTTTTTTATTTTCTAAAGGTGCGATATAAAGAAGCTGCGATCAATATTCAGCTGAAAACTTAAAACTAAAAGCGTGACATGCCCTCATATCAATGAAAGGAAGCAGTCAGCTCTTTCCTATTAAATAATAGGAAATTGAGTGAGTTTACGTATAAAGAAGGATTGTAGCTTAATTTTTGAGATAATTGGATGAAGGGTGAGCGTTTACTAGTTGAAAAATGGGCCCAACTTAAACCTACTCCTCTTTCCGCAAGTGAGAGGCATTCATCATTCTCGTTAACACCTAAAGCATTCCCGAATCCGATCAAGGGAATCCTTCGTCACGATGTAAGTGGCTTTTATAATTATTTACTTTATAATCATCTTATTGATCAATTCTAAAAAGAATATATACACAAAACTATCAAATATTTCAAAATATTGAATTTTTACATATTTTATGTTTCGTTCATTGTAAATAATCCATTTAGGTTAAAGGTAATCTTTCCAACTAATAGGAAAGAGCTGACTGCTTCCTTTCATTGATATGAGGGCATGTCACGCTTTTAGTTTTAAGTTTTCAGCTGAATATTGATCGCAGCTTCTTTATATCGCACCTTTAGAAAATAAAAAAACGAAATTCGAAATTTTAAATTCTTCCATCTGTCAAGTAGCTCGTCTTGTCTTGTTATTTCCCCTGAAATAATAGGAAATTGAGTGAGTTTACGTATAAAGAAGGATTGTAGCTTAATTTTTGAGATAATTGGATGAAGGGTGAGCGTTTACTAGTTGAAAAATGGGCCCAACTTAAACCTACTCCTCTTTCCGCAAGTGAGAGGCATTCATCATTCTCGTTAACACCTAAAGCATTCCCGAATACGATCAAGGGAATCCTTCGTCACGATGTAAGTGGCTTTTATAATTATTTACTTTATAATCATCTTATTGATCAATTCTAAAAAGAATATATACACAAAACTATCAAATATTTCAAAATATTGAATTTTTACATATTTTATGTTTCGTTCATTGTAAATAATCCATTTAGGTTAAAGGTAATCTTTCCAACTAATAGGAAAGAGCTGACTGCTTCCTTTCATTGATATGAGGGCATGTCACGCTTTTAGTTTTAAGTTTTCAGCTGAATATTGATCGCAGCTTCTTTATATCGCACCTTTAGAAAATAAAAAAACGAAATTCGAAATTTTAAATTCTTCCATCTGTCAAGTAGCTCGTCTTGTCTTGTTATTTCCCCTGAAATAATAGGAAATTGAGTGAGTTTACGTATAAAGAAGGATTGTAGCTTAATTTTTGAGATAATTAGATGAAGGGTGAGCGTTTACTAGTTGAAAAATGGGCCCAACTTAAACCTACTCCTCTTTCCGCAAGTGAGAGGCATTCATCATTCTCGTTAACACCTAAAGCATTCCCGAATCCGATCAAGGGAATCCTTCGTCACGATGTAAGTGGCTTTTATAATTATTTACTTTATAATCATCTTATTGATCAATTCTAAAAAGAATATATACACAAAACTATCAAATATTTCAAAATATTGAATTTTTACATATTTTATGTTTCGTTCATTGTAAATAATCCATTTAGGTTAAAGGTAATCTTTCCAACTAATAGGAAAGAGCTGACTGCTTCCTTTCATTGATATGAGGGCATGTCACGCTTTTAGTTTTAAGTTTTCAGCTGAATATTGATCGCAGCTTCTTTATATCGCACCTTTAGAAAATAAAAAAACGAAATTCGAAATTTTAAATTCTTCCATCTGTCAAGTAGCTCGTCTTGTCTTGTTATTTCCCCTGAAATAATAGGAAATTGAGTGAGTTTACGTATAAAGAAGGATTGTAGCTTAATTTTTGAGATAATTGGATGAAGGGTGAGCGTTTACTAGTTGAAAAATGGGCCCAACTTAAACCTACTCCTCTTTCCGCAAGTGAGAGGCATTCATCATTCTCGTTAACACCTAAAGCATTCCCGAATCCGATCAAGGGAATCCTTCGTCACGATGTAAGTGGCTTTTATAATTATTTACTTTATAATCATCTTATTGATCAATTCTAAAAAGTATATATATATATATATATATATATATATATATATATATATATATATATATATATATATATATATATATATATATATATATATATATATATATATATATATATATATATATATATATATATATATATATATATATATATATATATATATATATATATATATATATATATATATATATATATATATATATATATATATATATATATATATCGATGGTCCATTTCCACAGGGAAACAACTCAAAAACTGTTAATTTCGGTAAATCGCATTTTAAGTTTTAGTCTTGTTTCACTGACCTGTTATAATGTAAATATAAATTCTACTTAAATTATTTTTATGCACTTATCTTGGAAATTTATTAAAGAACTCAGATCATCTAAAGCAACATTAAATTATTATATTTGAAGTATTTAATTTATTTTTTTTTAAAAATTGGGGGAAATTTTTGGAGTTGGTGATTTTTTTTAAAAAAGTACTATGCGATGGCTCAGTTCCATAGGGAAACAACTCAAAAACTGTTAATTTCGGTCAATCGTATTTGAAGTTTTACTATCGTTTCACTTGCCTGTTATAATGTAAATATAAATTCTACTTAAATTCTTTTTTTGCACTTATATTGTAAATTTATTAAAGAACTCAGATCATCAAAGCAAAATTTAATTATTATATTTGTAGTATTTAATTTATGTAAAAATAATTTTTGGGGGGAATTTTCAGAGTTGGTGAAATTTTTATAAAAAGTACTATGGGCAATAGGTGAAATAAAACAATTTCAATCATCTAAATACTTATATTAAAAAACAAAATTATTATTTAATAGAACCCTCAAAACCATTACTCTCCAATACAGCATGGCTTACTAATTTAATCTTCTAGTTCGCTTTCACTGGCAGCATTTCTAACTTGTATAGTATTCGTGCGGCAAGGCAGATTTTTGTAGAAATTCCAATATTGGCTTGGGATAGCATTTGAAGTGCACAACGACAACAGATCTTTCTTTTTTTCTGATGAAATCGAAAGCTGAGTTGTGTAAGCATGTTGTAATTCAATATTTGGCGCTGGACCTCGCATCCTATATCGCAAATCTATTTCTTTAAAATCTTCTTGTAGGAAGGAAGTCTTGTATAAGATTTTTGTAGGGCGGGTTTTCATAACTTTTAACACACAAATGTTATTCCATATTACTTTTTCATCTTCTGTGTTGATTGTGAAGTTCTTTCCAGTATCAGCTTGTAGTTTTTTTAAATCAAAGAAATCTATGAAATCCATCTCATTGCAGGTATAGCTTTTACCTGTTTTCTTAGCAAGTCTGATTATTGGTATGAGCTGTTCAGGTGTATAAATAGGTCCACTTTTCAAGCACCTTCTTTTCTCCTTTTCTATCAAAGCATGCATTGCGTCGCCCTCATTTTGGGTGTGCCCGACAACCAAAAACTTATGGCTAATTTCTTCAATGCTAGCAATGGATTTGACAGCATGAAGTAATAATGATGCCACAAACTTGTTTTTCTGCTGTCCAGCACAGTTATCTGAATAAAAAGTTATAGATTTGCTCGGATATCTTTTCAAATACTCATATATGCAGCTTCCAATTTCATTGGCTCCTCGTTTACCTAGGCCTTCATGCCATGTGAAGCAGTGACCTTGTTTTTGTGTCATGTTGTAAATAGTAAAGTTGTAAGTGCCGAGACGTCGTTTGTAAAAAAACCCACTTACGTCTCCACAAGGCACCGAAAGCACAGCTTGAAGATCAAAGCAAGCTACTTGCCTAGAGGGATCCAATGCAGCATGTGCCACATCCTTATCTTTTTCAGAACGACATAATTGTTTCTCTGCAATATGTTTTTTTAAATTGCTGTTCTTGAATTAACTTCTCTTCAACACTCGCATTTTTGTAAGATTCACATGTCATGCACTGGTCCTTCTTGGGGTTGAAAAATGCTATATTGAATTCTCCGTTAAAAATGGAGTCATAGATGTGCTTCTTGGCAAAAGGTTTTCCCAGTTCAACGCAGTTCTCTTTGTACAGTTTGTACATTGCTGTTATTGTGAGGCTTCCGTCTATGTAGGATTTTTTAGTTTGTGCTCTGCAGTAGTGAGATGGCATGGTGGGAAATGACTTGATGTGACGACGGATATCTTCTTTTCTTTCTTCGTCTACTTTTATTCCACCTTTTCCGTGCTTTCCCCGCATGTCTGGTTGCAAAACACCACTTTCATCTTTTTTGTTAATCGTAGTATAAATAGTTTTGCTGGATATATCCAACGTATTAAGATAAAAAGTTTTGCACACTCTAACTTTGGTCTCGTTTAATTCGAAATGATAAGAGTAATTGTTACTTCTGTTGCTTCCTGATTTTTTCATACGGTATTTTGGCTGTATAGGCTTCATGCACTGTAAAAAGTAGTCACGTTGTCGGTCGATATTCCCTATCTTCCAAAAGCTCTTATGAATTTGCTCCCGATCTTCATAATTAAATGTTTCTCTGCATTTCAATCTGCATTTATCTGAACATGGTGGCCGGACTTTTTTGGCAGACTTCGTTTCTTTTGTATTTCTAGTTGTGTACTTTTGTCCTGTATTTTTTTTCTGTTTAGAAACAGACTTTGCCCATTTCTCTGGTCTTCTTTTTCGTTTCCGGGTTATTTGTACCGTGTCTTCAGGCGTAAGTGCAACAATGGAAGAATTTGAACTTGAGGAATTCGTCTCCGATATGTATACGTGCTCGATATCTGAATCTTCGATGTAACTGAGACTGGTGTCGGCGAAAATATCTGCTTCTGACACTCTTCCTTCATTTGGGCCTTCAGATGCATCTAAATCAGTCGTCGTAATCTGGAATAAATTACATAAGCTCTGTAAAATAAAAAATATAAAAATAAATCTCTTACATAAAAATAAAGTGTAATGACAAATATTCATAATAAATTCCATATCCACAATAAATATCTAATTGAGTGGAGATGAGAGCACACCTACTTGACGTTATAAATGATTTATAAATATAGCTGTCAGGTTAAAAAACAAATAGGTACTTAGTAGGTATGTAATTATTTTTATTTACCTCACTAAAAATAACATCATTTTGGATGGCCTGTTCAAGCAGGTTCGCGCTTATAGGGAGCCCCTGTCCCGCACTTGATGCCTCTGTAAAGCGATTACCGATGCAACTTGTCTCAGGAAATCCATCTGCTGCTGACTCTTTTCCTTCATATTGTGATATCGTGTCAATGTAACTGAGACTGGTGTCAATGAAAATATCTGCTGCTGACACTCTTCCTTCATTTGAGCCTTGAAATGCATCTAAATCAGTCGTCCTAATCTGAAAGGAAATTACATAAGCTCTGTAAAATAAAATGTAATAACTATTATTCTTGATAAATTCCATATCTTCTAATGTAAAAATCAATTGCCGTGCGTTAGTCAGAGCGGGACGTCTCAGAAAGAGAAATATCTAATTGAATGGAGGTGAGAACACACATACTTGACGCAATAAATGATTTATAAATATAGCTGTCAGGTTAAAAAAATGTAGGTACTTAGTATGTAATTATTTTTATTTACCTCACTAAAAATAACATCATTTTGGATAGCCTGTTCAAGTAGGTTCGAATTTGTACTAGGGTGCCCCTGTCCCGCACTTGATGCCTCTGTAAAAAAGCGATCCCTGCTGTGACTAGTCTGACTGTGTCTAGACTGTGTCTCAGGGAAGCTGTCTGCGACTGACTCTTTTCCATCATGTTGCGAAATCGTATCAAAAGGCTAAAATATCACAAACATGTTTAGCTATACTGTTGGAAGGATTCATAAATTCGAGTATGCATGTTAGGTTAGATTTTGTGTTTCTTACCTCACTCAAGAAATCGTCTTCGGTGGCTAGTCGAAGTATGTATGCAGTTCGGCTTCCGGCCGGCCACGGCTCGGGGCCTCTTGAACGTGATGCACTCATTAATTACGGTTTAATGAAAGTATTATAATAGTGAACACAAAATTTATAACCTCAAATATGACGTACTGTCCTGCCTGACATTCGAACGCTGACAGTTTTAAAGTTGCCAGTTCCATATGGAAACAAATAGATGGTGTTGCCCTATGGAACTGAATTTATTGCTAAGACCGATTTCCATACAGCAACATTTCACTACGTTTCACTGTGGAACTGGAAAATTGTCGAAATATTTATGATTCCATAAGGAATTTTGCCGTATAGCAAATAAACCGATGCACTTTTTTAGATAATTCTGTGTGGAAATCATAGAGTATGGGTTCCCTAACAAAATGGCATCATTAACTCAAAAGTGATGATTTTTGACTTGTTTCGCTGTGGAACTGAGCCATCGATATATATATATATATATATATATATATATATATATATATATATATATATATATATATATATATATATATATATATAAGGCCACTCAATTATAAGAACTGTAATCAAACAAATTTTCAAATCTGGTCAGACAGAATTTCAAAATCTGGCCCCAAGTGTGACTTTCGTTGTGGTTAGTCGATGATGTCGTTTGACTTGACGGCGTTCGCCGTAGAGAAACCGCGATTTATTTAGGTTGTTTAATAATACTTTATTGTGTGAAAAGGCGTTGCGATACCGTTGGCTGCTCGATGCCAACGCTACGGCGATAATGATTTCTTGTTACGTGCCGCCGTTGCATTCATTAATTCATTTATTTTTTCCGGCAGCTCTCCAGTTTGCTCTTGCAAAACGCTCTGTCGTTGCTCGATTTTTTATTGGTATGTTCACTGGAAGTTAACAGTTCTCGTGCAGTTGGGACTTTTAAACCTGCTCGTTAACTCTGGTCGGCTTCACTTACGCTTTAACCTTTATCCAGTAACCTCCTCAAAGAATGTTGACCCCGATAAGGTTTCCCTTACCATGACATGGTGGATTAGTTTATCTGGGGGACGTCCCTTTTGGCGCTCCTGGGCGGTTTGCGCATGATCCTATCTCCAGCGAATGTCTGTAGGGATCTGAAAACAATATACTGTTTCCTCAACAGCGGGGTGTTTTGACCTAATGACTGCTACTCTTGAAACGACTTGTTGGATACCCGATCCAATGTGAAAGACGGGTAAAGGACGCCACAGTTCACAATAAATTTGAAATCAGCTAGTGGCCGCGCAAGCGACTTTGGACTCGCAACCAGACGAGGACGGATATGTTTGGCCAAATCTGTCGGCCAGGGCGCGAGGCTCAACTTCCAAGTGCCAAGCGGTAAGGCGTTGGCCTCCGATCTTTTTGATTTGTCGGTTTCTATTTTATTGCGGTTTGTACGTAAGCGCATTGACGAGAAAATAAACGTATTTCATCAGAGTAGTTGGTTTCACCGTCCGCTTCTTTTTCTGACTCCCTGGCAGCGTATTGCACCAGGCACTGACTCCTGTTATACTTGTCTGTCGACAGCCAGGGGAGTAGTTATGTGCATGCCGAGTACGTAGTTTCGCTACACTGTATACGACACCGCAAATAAGTATGAAAACACCTTTATTAATTGTTTGTGAATTCGCATGTAATTAAAAGTTATGAGCTGCGGGGAATAGTAGTTGGTCTGATGGCATTGGTACCGCGTGTGTGGCACGACTCAACTTTTGAAACGCGCGGAACGTGATTTAAACTACGCCGCGGCGAAATTGGAGTAAATAGCCGCAAATCGCCCACAACTTTCACGCAAACTTGCCCGCTTCAAACGCTCCAAATATTTCAGCTTCGGGTGAAATAAGCCCATATCAAAAATATACATATGTCTGTACGTATTTTTATATACGTAAGATGTAGCAATCGAGCGCTTCCGCCAATAAAGTTAAGGGCGTCCAAAAGCGGTTCTTGCGATATCTCAATTAGCGCGAGCACAAGCACATCGAGGATTTCTTTAAAGTTGAACCGCTCTACAATAGACGGTTCGTAGCCGATATGTTTATCCTCTATGACATTCTGCTTAGCAGAATAAACTGTCCAGCTTTAACAGAGCGGATATCCCTGAGAGTACCCTCCTGAAGTATGCGAGTTTCTCGTTTGATTCATATGCCAAGCAACTTTAGAAAATCCACCATGATACGGTTAATCAGTTCTTTTAATGATTTTTTTAATGATATTGGCATTTCGTCGATAGGCAAGATTTCTCTTTTACATATTCCTTCACCATTCATGCAGCTAGCATTTCATTTCTCTGAAAGAGCATTTCATGTCCCTAAATTTCTAGTTACCCCACGTCTTATTCCAACCTCTCCTGTCCTCTAATCTTTGCAAAAATATTCTCCAAATCCTAAATATACATAAAAAAACTACATTTTTGTTATTTGATTAATTATTGTTTAGTATGAAGTTTTTTATTTTTGTTTTTACTCTAATAGCATTTTTAACTCCTATGAATGTTGGCTGTAAGAGATTGTAATTTAAGCCATAAATCCGCCTGTTGTATATTTTGTCTTAAAACGTGCAATTAATAATTCTATCCATCTATCTATATACCTTGTCGCAGGTATACTAACTAACCTAATGATTTGTGAATATATTCACATATATATGCAGGGGTGCACATGTATATGCACATAATATGTTTGTGTTTCTGTGTGTACATATGTATGTTTGTATGTATATGTGTGTGTATGTATGCATATGTGTACGTATATTACATGTAGTATTATAACTAATATCTCTTTTTAACCGGCTTCAAAAAAAGGAGGAGGTTAACAATTCAGTTGTATCTTTTTTTGAGGAGGGAACTCCTCAAGGGTCAACAGCACAGACCCCAAATTTTGTATACTCATTCAGTTATGATAGCTTGTATTAAGTTTTATCATGACAGGGCTTCTGCACCCAGTGTTGGCTCCCGACGAGGGAACTCCTCAACGGTCAACAGCAGAGACACATTTACGATAGCCCATTCTAGTTTCACCATGGACTGCGGCACCCAGGGTGGGCTTCCAACGAGGGAATTCCTCAACGGTCAACAGCACATACATAAAATTTTGTGTACGCATTCAATTGTGATAGTTTCACCATGACATGCAAAGTTTCACCATGACATGGCTGCTGCACTTACAAAAAAAATGGAGTCGATTATTCTTTTTTTTTTAATTTTGCCTAGTATTGTATCTAATTATTCAATACAACTTTCAATCATATCGATGCCACATTTTCTCTCCTCTCCCTTCCCTGTGGTACTGTTACGGTTATACTAAAAAAAATGTTTTCTTTCTTTTTTATTTTTATATGAAATATTTTATTATTAATTACATGCTTTATATTGTATGGTAATTTTTAATAAATACATAGCTATACTAGCGTTATTTTTTTTTTTCATAAAAATAAAATATGGTCTATATATTTTAGTTAATAGATAAATAAATACGATATTTTGTTAGACTAGTCTGCCTGTCGGTGAGATTGATAATCTGAGAGGTAATACAATGCGAATATAAATGGTGAGCGGTTACACGCTGCGAACAGGCGTCGAGCCGCCACTTCACCTCGCTTCGGGAGCAGACATCGATTTCAGATTAGCGCTGGCACGCGGCCACCACCAATCCACTACTCGTGGAATGTCTCTCGCAAAATTCCCACATTCAAACTACGCTGCAGGAACATGTGTCGAAAGCCAACCTGTTTCCAGTGAACATGGGCCAATTTATTTTGGTCGGGATCCAGAAACAACAATGTTTGGAAAGATAAATATCTCAAACCTAATAATATTATTAAGCGGATCTACGTACACCCTCATTCACACGAGTACAACCCTGATAATCAACAGACAAGTATCTGAGGAATCAATGTCTGGTACAATGCGCTCACGAGGTGAAAGTCAGGGAAGAAAACGAGCGACTAACCAACTATTTAAATAAAATATCAAAAGAAACGTGTGCCTATGCGCGTACAAACAAAGTGAAGCATATTGAAAACGCAATTAGTCGTGGATCCACGACATCTGGTGGTGTCGAACCAATAGCCGAATCCGTCAACCCAGGGAGCTTTAACGATATCAGGTCATCTCCCATGGAGTGTACGTGAAGACTTGGCGGACAAAGACTCTCCAGATTGTAATGAGTGCCGATTTTTTGGGAAACTAATGTTAATAAGAATTTTTGAATTAAAAATGAATTTCATGAATACGCGAACAAAAAGGTGAGGTTTTCGTTTTTATGAATGTCTCAATGACCAGGGCGCCAGTTCCGTATTCACTACTTGATTCGGTTCACTCAAAACTGCATGTAAGGGCTCCCTTCGGCTGGGAGGTCCTACCATTGTGAAGCAGCACGGATAGATAGTGCCGGTAGCTAACAGCCCTAAGGGTGTGGTGAAACTAGCCTAGCCGCCTGTAATACGAGAGTAACTGCGTCGCAGGCAGCCGACCTTGACTTTACGGGGAAAATCTAGATTGATGGGAGAAGTTAAATCGTAGTTTAATTAAGAGCTATTAAGTTTTAGATTTTGAAATAATTTAATTGAAATAATTTAATAGAGATAATTTAATTGAAGTAATTTTAGATTTGAAATAATTTAATCGATGGCCGACGTATCAGATGCGTCGAAATGGTAATGCATTTTAAATGATTCACTCAGGGGTCTATCTTCAAGAATTTAATAGTAATCAAAGTCTAATAGTAATTAAATTAAATTAAATGTTGTTTTCTTTAATAGAAATGAGTATCTGATGCATTACGACTTTTATAGGAATTGATTGCAGAATTACCTTTCGCCGGAATCCAGGTGGGTATTCCGGGTGTTCACCTTAGAAACCTTGCTTTGGCCGCTGGGCCCTCCAGAAATAAAAGGGAATATTCTGGTTAAAGATTGCACAGCGTTTATTCAAAGGATATATTACAGGGTGTAAATTCGGCCGCAAGTTTATTCTTACAAAGTCTTAATCAGTTATCATACCTCAACTTATATTTTAAACGAGAAGGTTAACTGTGGTATTTCGTGTATGTGAAATCATATATTCAAAATGAGGAAATATGCGAGCGAGTGGATGTGGAATTTCAGGAAAATTGGAGGAGTTTGTATGGCCGCGATTTCCCGGGTATTTTAATTATCCCTCGGATACCATGAATATCGGGTTCCTTTAATAGTGTATTAAAATGGGAGCAACGACCTAGCTTCGCCGATCTGGTATTAAGGCTGAAGGCACGTATGTGTTTCGAGATTATTTAAATTGTGGGAATCTTCCTAATATTCACTTTCCCCAGCCGTAGTACATCGTCCTACTTTAAATTACGGAGATTTGAGTATCGTTTAATGAATTAACCTGAGACGGTTGCCCTTTAAAAACCCTAAAACGGGTACCGACGCAATGTAAGATTGCGCGGTAAGAATTTACTGAGAAAATACACTGAATTAAATGGGACTTGCCAGAGATATTCTTGAGCGATGTCCGCCGGGCTGCTTGGATAATTTCACTGATTGATTTATTCGATTTGTACGCGATAACGACTCTATTCTTTCGACGGTTTTTATGATTGTGGCGGGGTCCGGTAAAACCGGGCCCCGCCGACGTCCGTCTTCGTTCGTCGTCCAGAGAAGAAGAGATATGAGTGGGGGGAAAAAGTGGGTTTGCCGTTTCAAATTATTAGCGGCGGATAAGAAATGTAGCTTGCCAGCTGGCGCTATTAATTGTTTTATGCCTAAAAATGTCCAGTCCTAATTTTGGACATTTTATGTAAAGCGCTGTCTTTACAAGATCCACTGTCTAGCTCTACCGACGAGCCCGTGAGAGTCCAACGCCTTACCTTGCGGCACTAGGAAGTAAAACCAGCGGGCCGATCTTAGGCCCTCACTACTATATTTAACCGTATTTCTCCGTCCTACAATCTGTTCACGGATTTGAATTCGGTTGCGGGACTTCTATCCGATGTTAGCGGTAATTCAGTTCAAATTTATCGCGAATTGTGGCGGATCGTTTCAAGGTAGCTGACAGCAGGTCAATAACCACCCCGCTGCTTAGGAAACGTATCAGACCTTTTCCAGAACTCCCTCCCCCCCCAGGTTATTCGCCGGAATGCACGCACAGTCGACCGTCTAACGCAGCACGATACGCACGCCGCCCATCAGTGATAGAGCTCTTCCCCCAGAGGATCCAATCCCACCTTTCCACAATATAGCCGTGACAGGTATCAGGGAGTCCTTTCCATGTTCATCCCTCTTCGAGGATGCTACCGGATGGGGGTTGAACCGTGAGTTGAGCCAACCCAAACTAACGATCAGGCACTATGAGAAGTAGGGAGATTACTACATCATCTCAAATCGAATTGGCTCCATTTATCATGCACAAAATACAACACTCGAATTACTGGACACGAACGAGCGGAGCAGCTGTTTTGCCAAATGAGAGCGTCCACCTTACCACCCATTCACTCCCCCTTAGAAGCCATTGAATTTGACTTATTTCGAATAAGATTTATATTTGATTAAGCCAACGTACTCAAACAGCCAACTGTATCGCGCATCTCTTTCGCGCAATAAAGTATTTATATACTAAATAAATCACGGTTGCACTGCGGTGAACACCTTTAATTCTAAGGATGTCATCGGCGAACCACCACGCAAACAGTATGTATACTATGGCCGCTTCTGTGAATAAAGAGCACAATGTCGCGAAGTTGCCCCAGTAATAAAGAGGAATTTATCGTCGCTAAATCGAAGTGAGGTGACGGTGGCGTGGCGCTAGTTTCGATTACTGCCGGCAACTTATGTGAGGGAATAGTTGGCTGGAAGTTTGTTTCGGCGATTTGTTTGGGCGGAATGTCCGAGGCACGTGCCCGATGCCAGCCATTCCCGAGGTGGACGAGGTGATTGGGCGACGCATAAAAATGAGACGGCTCCGGCGCGAGGCCCATCCGGGGTTCACATCCCCCCTCCGACATTGTCGCGCCCCCAAATTTATTGGGGTCTTTTCTGAGGCCGTAACTTTGAATTTTCCCCGAATTATTCTCCGGCGAACGTTTACGGAGCCCTGCTTTGATGCCCCCACTATATGCTTGTTTATTTATTACACACTTTGACTTTCTTGCTAGGATATCTGGTCTTTATGATATTCTCTTGTATGCGACTAGTGCTGTTAATCTAGGTTAAGAATTATATACAAGAATCATAAAGGTTATCTTTGTCGGGCCAGTTTTTGAAGAGAAATATGCGCTTTATCAAATGGCTGTAGACGTTTAGCAATTAGTGTAAAAATGCAGAATAATAATTAAAATATATATTAAAAAACACCTTGTCAGTAGCTTATCGTTGGTAGCTGGTGATTCTAGTGCAGTTGGACTATTAAGACCTGCTAGTTACTTCTAGTGGGCTCAACTCACGGTTCAGTTTTTATCCAGTAACCTCCTCGAAGAGGGTCTACCTCGGTAGGTACTCTGTTTCTCCATGCCACCGCAGGTGTCGGGAGTTACTGGGCGCTTTGCGCACCGTGCTGCGTCAGCCAATCGGCTGTGCACTCCGGCGTATAACTGGAGGAGTCTGGAAACGATATACTGTTTTTTCAGCAGCCGGGGTGGCTGTTGACCTGATGTCAGAAACTCTTGAAACGACCTGTTGTCCACCCGTTCTCGAAGTGGTATACGGGTAAAAGACACCATGGTCCCCGATAAATTCGAACTGATTTAGCGCAAGCGTCGCGCAAGCGATTTCGAACCCGTAACCAGACGGGAGGACGGAGAAATCCAGCCAAATCTGGCAGTAAGGGCGCGAGGTAGGCTGCTGGGTGCACTTCTCAGTGTCTTTTCCTGGCATGTTGGCGTAGCTAGACGGTGAACTGTCTTCGTCCCAAGTCTCTACGTTCATCCCAGGTTTAAAGAATGAACTATATCGTTGTACCTTCCTGGAGTGACGAATTCGCCAGTTGTAGGTGACAACATCCCAATTAAATGTAAAAGAGAGCGTTCGTAATTAAGCTTGATTTAAAGATAATAAATAAATATTGAATATAATTCAAATAATAGCATAACAATCAAGAATATAGCATATACAATTGCCACAACTCAAGTAAGAAATCAAAAATAGTTTTACTTCACCCAATAGAGGACTTAGGCATCAAATAAGAAGACGTTGATTGAAGTGATTTGTCTGTGACTTGCTGATTTTAAGTTTCTGGCGAAATATGCACAGAATGTCTATCCTCATATCGGTATACCAACCCAGCAACGCAAGACTGTTATATTTAAAGCATACTTCGGCTCCCTTAATATGATGAGTGACATGCACATCCCCACGGTCAACTACCAAATTAGTAACACTGGCTTAGTAACATTATGTTTTTGTAGGCAGTTAATTCTGCAGTGGCGTCGACGTCGACGACAATACACCTTTGGAGTATTGCATGTCACCTGCACCTCATAATGATTCACCACCAGGATTGCAACGAAGGCGTGAAGACATCAGCGTCTATCGTTCGCCATTCACCTTTCTTTGTATTTACAGACTAGGACGACCGACTTTCACTCTATAGCCCGTATTCCGTTTGTCGCAGGTGTTTAACTTGGGGTCTAAAAATAAAATTGAGATTTAAGAGGGGTTTTAATTTTGATGGAACGGAATACTAACAAAACAACGAAGGCGCTAAAGTTCCTAATGTTGAGTATCAGCTGAATTCAAGCCTGCGAGAAACAAAATACGGGACTAAATGGTGATAAAAAAGAGAAAGTTGCGAATCCAACAAGTTTAATGAATTCGGTGCACCATGATACACAGTTTCAAACAAATGATTCCGCAGGTTTTGTAGATAATAATAATAATAATAATAATAATAAAAAACTCTTTATTTTCAATAAGAAAGGCGAGCTTATTGCCTTGCAGCAATGTCTATCAGCTAACCTATAGCTTAAGTTTATAACAAATTTAGAACGTTGGCTACGCAAAAGAACAAAAAAAACACAAATGATAAAAAGAAACAAACAGAAACTAGAAAGAGACAGATAATAAAAAAAGTAAAACAAATGACTAAAATTAAATAAGGACGCAGAAGAAAGGAAGGAGAGGAAGGAAGGAAAGGGAAGCGAAAAGGAGGGGGGAGAGGTGGATTGGTTAATTTATTGATTTTAGGGTTATATGCTTCTTGAGCCTGGCGTTGAACGAGGAGATGCTGGGGGCTGTTCTAACATCATTTGGTAAAGCATTCCAGAGTCGTGCAGCTTCCATGGAGAAGGAATATGAAAAAATCACTGCTATCACTAGGGATGGATAACAGGTTATTGCCCTCTGATCTCAGGGGACGGCCGTGCGCCGATAACGCGGTGAACCTATCGGCAAGATAAAGCGGCACGCCATCCGCGAGGATTCTATATAAGAGGCAGAGAGTTCTAACCTGTCTCGTCTCCCTGATAGATGACTATAGTATGCTTAAACTAAGCGATATACCTTTGAATAAATCTCCTCGGTAAAACGAAACTCAAGAGGAATTTATAAGACTGTGGTAGCCTAAATCTCACAATGAATAAATACGAGTAGGTACGTCCGAATTCTTATTGAATGAAAGATTTTATATGGCCAATTATAAAATATTGTACATACGGCTTATTAAAGAGCCGGACGGTCTCAAAACTTTTAACAGGTCGATAAAAAGAACCAGTACTTTACAAAATTTTAATAATATATAAATTAAGAATTAATAAATAATATAAAACAGTATTTCGACTGACCGCTTAGTTTGGTGATACCATTGATTGTGTAGCGCGCTTTATTTATCGTCGTACTATAATTTGGCGACTAGTATTTTATTTTGAAACGCAACTTGCAGATGGCACTCGTTGTTCCAAAGATTGATTAATCTTCACTTATTATACTCAATATGGCGACTTCCGTCTTATAACAGCATGGCGACGAACAGTAGATAGCGCTATAAACACGCCTTTACTGTTTAAAATCATAATATAATAAAAAACATGTTTTTTTGTTCTTATTATATATCATTTTATTCAAATGTCTTCATGTTAATTCGAAGAGGATTCTTATCCTTCAGAAAAGGGCTTTACGCAGTCTTTACAGAGCTTCTCCAAGAACTTCGTGTAAGCCATTTTTCATCGAGTCGGGAATCATGACGATGTACTCGTGCTATATCAAAAAAAATATTATGTTGTCCCGGCGAATCGGATGTCCCGGCGAATAGCGATATCCATCAACACAATACAAGAAATAAATTTGATCTACATCTAAATCGGCACAGGCGTAGTAAAGTGCGCAACAGTTTCCTTCACCAAAGCCTGTGTTATTATAACAAGGTCCCAACACATATCAGAAGTCTTGGAGAGAACCAATTCAAAAAAATCTTATTTAATGGCCTAGTCAAGAATCCAGTATATGACTTAAGACATTTGGATAATGCTGAAATCATATTCCAAGAGCATCCTAATGTAAAATAACGGAAAATTCATTATAATCAACTTTGCCAAAGAGCGTAACTTTTATTTTTATCGACGACGGCTATATTGCTAGATTTGACAATTAATTTAAATTAAGATATTTTTAGTATACCCTTATCTATTTTCATGACCATCATATTATTGCCTTGATAATTATGACTACAGACATTGAGCTCTTTTTATGATCAGTAATTTTGATTATTAGATTATTTTCTATTTATCAATGGTTTTCAAACCAATTATAATTTACTAAAATTAATTTATATTGCTACAACTATATCATGATAGTTAATATTCTTTAATTAATTACATTCTTTAAAATTTTAGAGGCAAAGACGCATCCAAGTGTAGGAAAGCCTACCTACTGGAGCAGAAATAAATTGTAATTGTAATTGTTATTTAAATAAATATGTCAATTTTTAATTTTATATACAGTTTTATATGTATATAAAATTACGCACTTTAATTTTCAAATAGACAAATAAATACCATTCTATTTTGTGTTGTAATCATCCTATATAAAATGCAATAGATAATTCAATGCGATTTTTGTTATCATTGGTTACATTATTGGGTTTTATAATAAATCAGTCCTTTATAAATTAGTTGATAGTAAAACCACATTTTTAAAAACAAGGTTTTAATAAAATGCCTTGTCCTGAGCCAACCCTGCGTGCAGCAGCCATGTCATAGTGGAACTTAAGACGGGCTATAATAATTGACGGCTATACAGAAATTCGTGTTTGTGCTGTTGACCGTTGAAGAGTCTCCTCGTTAGAAACCAAACCTGGGTGCAGCAGCTCTGTCGCGGTGAAACTTAGAACGGCTGGCATAATTGAATGCGTATATATTATTTCGTTTCTCTGCTGTTGACCGTTGAGGAGTCCTCTCGTTGGAAGCCAACCCTGAGTGGAACAGCCCTGTCGCGGTGAATTTTAGAACGGGCTATCATAATTGAATGCGTATACAAAATTTCGTTTCTGTGCTGTTGACCGTTGAGGAGTCCTCTCGTCGGGAGCCAGCACTGGGTGCAGCAGTCATATTATGGTGAAATTTAAAACGGGCTACAATAATTGAATGCTTATAAAAAATTGTTTGTCTGTGATGTTGACCGTGGAAGAGTATCCTCCCCGGGAGCCGATCCTTGGTGTAGAGTCAGATCTTCTTCTTCTCCGTCGTTCCGTCATTACTGAGGATCGTGGCCACTAGACAACAGTTTACCTACGAGGCTCCTCTACTTCTGCATGGCGGGTCGCAGATTGTATTGACCCTTTTGTAACTTATTTGATGAGGTCGTTCCATCTGGCCGGTGATCTGCCTCTGCTTCTTTTTCTCTCCACTTAAGCCCCGGAAAGCATTTTCTCCAGATTCTCTGGGTTTCTCCTGGCCACATGACCGAATAAGTGCAGGACCCTTCACATGCATACGGTGGAGAGCCTCACTTGGATGCCGAGTTCTTCCAGGACAGATTTGTTGGTGCGACGTGCTGTCCATGGGATTCCTAGCATTTTACGCCAGCACCACATCTCCAGTACATCGATTTTGGTGCGTATACGAGCCTTCAGGGTCCCCATGTCTCCGATGCATAGAGAAAGATCGAGAAAACCAGAGCTCGAACCAGCCTGACCTTAGTCCGCTTACTCATACCCCGATTCTTCCACAGCCTTTCTAGCTTGCTCATGGCCGATCTTGTCATCTGGCTTCTGCGTGAGACCTCCTTTTCGCAGTTTCCGTCGTTGCATATCATGGAGCCCAGATCATGCTCACCCCTAGAATGTGAGGCGACCAGCTCGGGTTACCTACGGCAAATGTATATAAATTTATATTTACACACACATTTACATTTACATAGAGCGGGGTTTACTATAGAGCTATACTATTACTATAGAGCGGATTACTATAGAGCGGCGCACATTTACATTTATATTTACATTTATATAAATTTATATACATTTTGCCGTAGGTAACGCCTTACATTCTAGGGGCATTGTCATAGGAACTGAACCAATATGCAAACTATGTAACATACATTGCAAGGTAAATAAATGCTTGTAAAAAAGCATTCATTGACAATATTATAAAAGATGGCCGAATAAATTGCTATTAGTTTCGCCCTTAATGATATCAGGGCCACCTGAATTTCGCAGACGCAGACGGGTTTCTAAATCCTACTATGGAGTTGAGCATTCTAATACCATATACAACCAATGACTGTCATATGCCATAAATACTGTAAATGGCTATCAATCGATCAATTAATAAAGAGGCGATCTGCGACGTGTGCGGTTTCACGGTAATAACGTCACATTTAGGAGAGCATATAGAGCTCTAAATCAAGCCTACATAAGTACCGTGGGGATTTTTGAAGTCAGATTTATTTTTTTGGCCGCCTTTAGCCTCCGCCATTACTCAGAGTGTCGCCGCCTTCACCTCGACTAAGTAATCCCGGATTTTCTTCTTTTCATACCTATTTATTTATACTGGAGACTACTTACTTTTCGCTATATTCCGTGGAAGATAAGGAAACTATTTATTTATTGAATAGTATGTTAAGATACGGATTTTCCAAACAAACGACGCAGGTGTTCACTAAGAAAAAGAAAGGATAAAGAAGGGAAAATAGTCTCTAGGACATTGTCACAGAGAGGATATTAAATAATGGATTTTTACGACTTCCTTCGTGTTTGTTGCGGAGGTATTTACATAATATATAAAATAAGGGGCGCTGCGCTGGAAAAAAATACAGAACGGGAATCGATCCTGAAATCCTACTTGATCTCTTTTATACTGCTTCGAATCCTCTGTCGCTTATTAAAAATCTCTTGTCTTTCCGCTGTAAGAAAATGCAGAGTGATAAAAGAATCGCTTGTGTCTCCTTAAGACTTTCCCAGAAAGTAGCCAACATCTTATTTCATCTGAATATACATTTCATAAATAAAATCGATGAGCAGTTGGCGAAAATTCCATGCAATGTAAAAAAAATGATATTCGAGTGCACGTGTCATTCAGTTTAAAAATCAAATTGCAAACGCAGGTTTCCGTGAGCCTTCGAATTCGAATTTCGAACGAGCCACACATCGTAAGCATCGGCGCTTTTAAGGGCTTATCTAATTAACCCTTCGGCTACGTAACGACTAAATTTGGTTGCACATCGGAACACCGTTGACTACGTAACGACCAATATTGGCGGCTTGCTCCCGGAGCGCACAGTAATATTATTATCTAATTCGAACGTATCCTAAAATCCATACTAAATATCTCATTATTACCATAGATACATAGACGGCCGCTAAAATTATTTCGCGGGTCATTTCAAGGATATTTCTGGTAAAATTCTATTGTCAAACGTCATAAATCTTTTTTCGCGAGAAATTATCAACATTTTTATTGGTTTTTATGAGCTAATATCTAAATATTTTCGTATGTAAATAAGCAAAACCAATAAGCAAAACCTTTGATAGAGAATCTAATAAAAATCACGATAGTTTTTACAATTTCTAAATAGGATTCCGTATTTTTCCGTAAGACAAGTACAACTTAGATTTGCCGAGTTTTTTCACTTTTTGGAATTTCCCATATTTATTCAATTTTATCTAATTGTTTTAAAAAAGGAGATTTTAATATTCAATGTACAAAATTTCAATGCAATCATTTTACAGTTATTATTTTTATGATTGCTATAGTAGTTCTGTGAGGGACCACCCCTCACTGGACTCCAATTGCTCGTTAGTGAAGAGGTGGTTTTCTCCGTAGTGAAAGTCGTTCTTGATGAAGTTGAAGTTATTTATAGAAGAACGTAGTTGCTGATTGCCAGGCGTAACGCTTTCGAATAGTAGGTAAGTCGCGGCGCGGTTAGACAGTGAGTGCCCGAAGATGTAGTCGCAGATGTGTGTCGAAGTATGAGGCGCGGCGAGAGATTTGAAGAATGATTGCGAGGTGTGAGCGCGGTGGTTGTCGACTCGAAGATGATGATGCGAGGTATAGACGCGTCTGGCAGTCACTCGAGGATGATAATTAATTGGCCGAATGTATGGGTTTATATACTGTAGTGCATGACGCAATGCTGAGAGCGTGGGGGAAATAAGTGTGTGTTCGATTGAATCGATTAGAAGAAATTGACATGAGTCACCGGCTGTGTCTGCATTAATTACCGATATTAGATGGAATTTAATGGCAGTTTTACACGTGTAGAATTGATCGTGTTTGCGATTATAGTTGCTTTAGAATCGAATTCTTTTGTTGACTTGATATGTAGGGCGAAGTTCCTACAGTACCATAGTTATAGTACTTTTTGTCGAGCGCGGATATATTGCAAGAAATTCAAATAAATTGACGCGGGCTGCCATGAAATTATGCCGCTACTCGAAGGGTTAATATATGGCGGACTTTAAATAATATTTTTGTTGCTTGTACTCGTATATGAGGTATTTTAACAAACATATTACAATGTGATTTCGGCCCAACAAGGTACCTGTGTACCGAATTTCAAGTCTCTGATTTCAATATTTCAAAATTGAAGTATGACTAACGCGCTCTCTGGTGAAAATATTTAAAATACGTAAAAAACAAATGACCATTGGCCCGGCGTCATTTTAAGTAAGATTGAGTAATCGTTATAAACTCTGAAAATTAGCGGGAAATCGTCAAGTCGACGTCTTGCTCCCTTAGTGCCGCCTGCCGTTTGTCGGAAGAGAGGCGGTGGTGAGGGGGGGGGGGGGGGGGGAGGGGGGGTGGCTATCAAGTTTTCTCAGCTGCGGTTAATGGCTCAAGAAATAATAGAGTATTTTAAACACCCCTCCGGTGGTGACAAGCGGACCCGAACACTTTATGTCGGCTTACGCTGCCGAATTTTAATACAAATGAAATTCTATTAAATGGCTCGGCTGCCATCGAGTCGGCGTATTTAAGCATTATTAAGTTTGTCAACTTCGGGAAATCAAATTAGCTCTGATAGCTCTGATAGGGAAAACGTTCCGCATTCTAGGGAGACATAGATATCTGGCGCAAAGTGCCCAAATGAGGTGGAAGAAGTTTTTGGAGTCACAATGTTCATAATAATAAATTAATAGTTTAAAAAAAACACTAGAAACACGCCTTTATAAATGCACGTAAACACCAAAAAAAGTCTCCGTTTTCTTTGTTTTTTTTTGTAGTTTTAGCCATTTTATTCCCACGAGTAGTGGACAATTCAACGGTCGACACCCCCAGAGGTCAGTGTAGAGGGGCAAGGCTATTTACAACAGGGTTTCGCCCGGTTCCCTGAGGTGACGCTAGCGACATGATATTATTAACCACCCTCATGCCATTCAGTTCTCGGCACGTTTCTCACCTTGGCTTGGGTGGGATCTATCACAACCTACTACCCTATTTACACGTCAATATACATCGTATATAGGCACCTCTGTCAATATTTACACTATTTACATTCAATATTTACAAGTCAATATATAATAGGTTTGTTATAACCTTGAAACCTGATCGTGTTCAAAGTCCATTACGTGACCTTTCTCACAAGTGCAAACACGACTATGATACGATATTCCATCATGGAATGCCAAGTTCTTGTCTTCCGGCTTCAACATCAGACTTTGAAACTTAATCGTTGTCAAAGTTCATTAGGAGACCTTTCTAACAAGTCCAAACACAGCTATGATACGATGTTCCATCATAAAGTTCCAGTCCATATCTTCCGACTCCATCATCAGATCAGTTCGACAGTACCATATTATTGTATTGTCATCAGAACTACATACAGCTCCCAATTTTCATGACGTTACGATCCTTCGAAGATGGTTAAATTAGTTACCTTAGATTCCATTACATAGTTTGTTACATACAGGTCGACCTAATAAAAGCGTGTTAAAAACGATGGAAGCATATGAACTTACAGCACCTGACTTTATTAGCCTGAATTTGATTCATTTCTGGTTTTGTTACGACTACGATGAAGAGATGACAAGGAGATGAAAACGGACGGCCTAGATTCGGGTGGCATTGCTATCGTACCATTGTGCTTCGCGGAACACTTCCACACAAAAGACTCCGCAACGAGGCGGCGACGTCTCAGCGACAACGTTTATGGCCTGACGCACATAATTTAATGATCGGACTGAAAAAATGCCTACGCCTTCATACAAATAAGGAGTGAAGATATCGAACCCATTATTGCTGACATGAAAAGGGATAATGACGGCTTTAACCGAAACATTTTACCAGTGTGTCGTTTCGCGAAGAAAACGGAATTTTAGGGCGAATTCATTATTCATCATCATTATTCAAACATCATTATTCAACTTCATTATTCAAACATCATTCATTATATTCAATTATATTCAGTTGCGGTAGAAATGACGGACTAAGTATTTGTAATGGACCACCCCTCACTAGACTCCAAGTTGTTCGGTGTGAGGTGGTGGTATCAACTTACGAGTTATCTCCGTATTGAAAGGCGGTTTTGCGTGAAGCAGAAGGTATTTATTGAATCGATTGAAAGTTTGATATTGCCAGTTATAACGCTTCCCGAATAGGTTATGTTGTCGCGAGTGTATTGATGCGCGACTGCAGTTACGAGGGTATATGGATGAGGATTGTATTTGTGCTCATAGTATCTTGTACTGGGCACGGCTCGAGTCTGTGGGATTGCAGACTGATGCTTCGTGGCTGGGAAAGATAAGGAAAGGAAACCAAGGAGCCGGACTCGTTGAGCGACCTCGTGAGAGGGATACCGAGTATGCCGTCGCAACCTTGTGGGAGGTTATCACTCGAGGAATGATACTTTGGTTGCTTTTTCGCCTGTTTATATAGGCCGGGAAATGATGCAATCAGAAATATTCCGAGTAAAAGTATTGTTTCATCGTGCTGATTCATCGCTAACGAGTCAAAATAATAGCTGAATTGTGTCAGTGTATTTCACTGGAAATCGATGCATTTGTTGATCGCATGTAACGGTACTTAAGGGCCGTTACATATTTATGTAAAAATCACATGTTGCCTTAATTGCGACGCTAAACTCATGTTTACGTTAATAATCTTTTCGCTAAAAGAGTCACCTGTGGCGATGCGAACGCGACCTGGAAAATTACCATCATTTCTTTTCGAGCGTAATTTAAAAGGAGATTTTTACAGAGGCAAATTACGGAGTGAAAGGTATAGCGACCAACAGTACCGCTGTTGATAGGCAGCTAAATAATATCTACAAAAGGATTTTTAAAAACAAGCTTTACTTTCCACCAGGGAGTTCCAGTACCAATCTTCCGGCTCCATCTTCATACCCTCGTCATCGTGTGTAATGGAAAGTACTCATGACAACAAAACAGACGAGTCCAAACTCGACTATCTTATCACTTTCCATCGGGGAATTCCATTGAGAGTTCCATTCCTAAATTGAGAAGCTTTAACTTAAACCTATATTTACATGTTAATGTTTGCAAGACAGAACCAAATTGTATATATTACGTATACTACACATATTTGATAAAATTTTTGTAAATTCCTAAAAGATATCGTTAAAGTATTAGACTTTATGGAAATAAAATGAAAATTAATAATTAAATAAAGAAATAAAATAAAAATGGAAAGTACTCATGATAACAAAACATACTAGCCCGAATTCGACTGTCTTACCTTTTGCCATCAGGGGGTCGGAGTCTCTAAATCCGGCGTCATCGTCAAATCGGTTCGATTGTACCTTAGTATTGCATTGTCACCAAACTTACATAAGTATGCCAAATTTCAGCTCAATCGGATACCGGCAAGTAGTTGAAAAATGGTTTGCAAATATTGAAACGGACATTTTGCATACGAACATTGCAAGTTAATATAGGGCTTGTCAAAATAAAAGATTTAACGTTGTTTATTTACCAACAGCTTTCATTAATTTATCGCAATCTAATACCATACGAGAATAATAGTCAGCTTCTACTCTTAACAAATAGAAATAACGCTTGCGACCGCTGGTCGTATCTATGTATATGTGATTCGTAACACCTTATCAATTACAAACACCTGGTTAAATTTGCGGCGACGCGCGTTTGCTATTGGAATTTTTAAATAAGCGGCGACGCACGTTCGATATTTAAATCCTCATTGCGTTGTGTCGCCCACTCGAGATTCGGATGTTGACCAGCGAATTTTACAGAGTTGCGCGTTTGCGATTTGATTTTTAAATTAAATGAGAGGACGTCATTGGCTAATTGCCGGAAAGTCTTGGAGTGATACACGCGATTTTTTATGTTTACATTACATTACATTTTCGTCGTGTCCAATTGACTGATAAAGACCGCTCTTGGACGTGTCGAAATAATTGGGTTAGGTAGTAAGTTTCGTTACTACTCTTTACTGAACATACATAGGTAGTCATGAATTAACTACTAGATTGTCAAACTATAAATATAATTAATCAAAATAGAAGCCTAATATTTGAAGTAGTTAGTAATGTGAAAAGATACGTAGTAAAATTATTCATCGTAATATTCTAATTGTCAGTAAAATGTTAAATAATCAAATTAAATCTACGTTATGCATTTTAAACTAAAAGTACAGATATAAGACCAAATAAAATAATCAGACAATAAGGCTCTACTTTGTTAAGTAATTTAAATGGGCACAATATTTGAAAAATCATGGCCCTAAATTCGGCCAGATTATATAAAGGGTGGCCTATCAGCATCTCCTTGATGTTTTTTTTAATTTTATGTCCTCCAGCTGTTTAAATTTTGTAGGGAGTAGATTATAGAATTCAATGCTAAGGTACAAGTAGCTTTTCTGTACTTTTGCGAGTCGTATTCGGGGTACGCATAAAAGGGAGCTACCGCGGGTATGATGCGAGTTCTGCTAGGTGCTGTCTAACATACATTAAACACTGGTATATGAACGCCGAATATATAGTCATAACCCTTGCCTTGCTGAAATATTCTTTGCATGAGGTCCTAGTCGTTACTTGATACAAGCTACGCAGTGCTCTCTTTTGCAAAAGAAAGATTCTTTTACTGGTTGTAGCATTTCCCCAAAATAGTAGTCCATAAGTCATTAATGAGTTAAAATACGCAAAGGATACTAATTTGGCTGCCGCAAAACCACAAAGACTTCTGATTTTTTTAATAGAGTATATCGAGTTATGCAAATAAAAAGAACTTACTAGTTTACTAGTTTACTTGCATAATTTTGCACGTGTTACATTTAAATTAACTGGTTAATAATGTTCTGGTTGAATGCGTCTGTTGATTCGATCAATTAGAGGGTAGTCAAGCCGGCGCGGGTCGCGTCCGCATCGCCTCGTCATCGCCTGCAAATTGGTCACGTTTACGCAATCGGGCGACGCGACTCAATCCGACGACACCCGAGCCCGAGATCCAATTAATGCACTCGCTGGCGTGAACTAAGATCGCATTGCAAGCCATCGCATTCAAACTTAGTTACCTAACAAGGTTCACGCGGCGCGATGCCGACACGGGCAATTCCGCTGTTTGAAACCAGACGCCTGCACCGTTCGCCCCCTGCAAAGTGGAATGCACGCCCATCTCAATTCTTTTGCGGGAATTCTCGCCAAATCAGGGGATTTCTCCTGACGTATTACCAACACGCAATCGGTCCAATCTCCCCTGCAATCAGACGCGGGCTTAGCCCGCGGAATGAGTCTGAGATAACAGCTCTTTTTCTCGGCAGACAATTGAGAATTTCTTATCGTCTGTTCTGCGTAATGGGTTGCTCTCGAATGTAATTGATTAAATTTCCTCGCCCAATTTTGTTGCAGACGTTTAACCCCTCAAGCGGCGAGTGTAAATCTTGGCAGTCACCTGTCATTTCTGAGAGTTGAAGGTCAAAAATATAGCACTTTAGAAAAACGATCATAAGAAAGAAACTACATAATCGATCATAAAAAGAAGAATTTTAGAATGATCGCATTAAAATTTGAAACATAAAACATTAAAACCTCATTTTGTAAAATAATTATATAAATATTCATTATTATTAGAAAGTTAGAAAACTAAAAAAACTCACTTATTCAGCTATATCGACGTTTTATCTCAAAATACGTAACCCTATCTAGAAATTGTTAACACATTTTTGTACGTTAATACATGCTTTATCAAATCTATTAGTTCGTTTTATTTATTTTCTTACATAAATCTGAATAGAAGCTACAAAATATCCGAAGAGAAGCACAGATCCGAGCAATGGCAGCACTCGACTAAGTGCCCCCAGAATACAAACAATTATATTAGGGATTCTAGACTGTGAGAAGGACGACTGAATACAGAATTTATCCGTCTTTCTCACACATACCTAACAGGGGGTGTTTGCACTGTGATTTTGGTGTAAATTCATTTCGTTGAGAGTGCGGTTTGTCGCGCCGCGCTCGTACCAGTTTTGGGACGTTACTGAGCATTGACTACAATACATCGTACCCGATTCGGGACGTTACTGTCTTGAGGGGATGTCTATAACTCTCGTAACCATTTTGCTGGGATGTCTTATTATGAACTGAATTCACTCATAAGTGTGGCGTAGAAACTACATATCATTTTTATTTTATGAATTACTAGCTGCGCCCAGCAGTTTCACCCGCGTGGTGATGGAAAATTGTGATAATGTGTTATTCTGATGTGTAAGCTATATTATTGTAAAGTTTCATCAAAATCCATTCCGTAGTTTTTGCGTGAAAGAGTAACAAACATCCACACATACATACAAACTTTCGCGTTTATAATATTAGTAGGATTAGTAGGATTATAACATTAATCACTCATTACTTTAATATTAACGTTGATTTTATATGGAATTACATTGCTCATCTCCTTTGGTCGCGCTGATAGTATTGACCGCGAAACTAATTGTAATTTATTTAGTCATCTGCAATACCATTAATAATGAAAGTTTTTTTTTATAAATGACTGATTGATCATTAAAACCTAAAATTTAACCGATTATAACAATAATAAAATGCAATTAATAGTGCTATATATTGTATGTTCATATAGGCTGATTACATCACAGAAATAATACAGACTATTATTACGTATTGCAACCTGCATACCAAATTAAAATTAAATGTCATTATTTAAATAATATTAAAATGATAAGAGCTACGATTTATGAATTCGTTTGTTATTTTATTATTATTTTATATCGCGGTAGCATACCGTATAGAAGTGTTTTGAGAGCCATGTAAAGTGCGCCGCTATACTTCCATACTGTTAATTTTGTACTGCGAACGTTGAACATAATAGTTTAATCAATTTTTGGAACTATGAGTGGAATCGACACATTGCGTTTCGTCAAATCCTGGATGCTAAATCGTAGTTCCCCATTAAGCAATTTAATCTATACTTCTATACTAATATTATAAAGAGGTGAAGTTTGTGAAGTTGTAGGAAGTAATCTCTGGATCTACTGAACCAATTTTGAAAATTCTTTTTACTAATAGAAAGCCACGTTATTTGTGAGTGTCATAGGTTACATATTAATCTGAAAAATTAAAAGACTTTTTCGTGGTCGTCGGATTTGCAAAGTAAGTCGGAGAATAAGCGGTCGAACGAAAACGTTTCTAACTGACGCTGCCTTAACGATGAGAGATATATGATTAAGTTCTAAAGAACAGTTGTAGAGCTTGATAATGCTACAAAAAAGTCAGCGACGGCATATGTCTAACTTTTATATTTAAGTCACAAAAAGTAGTATTTTACATTAAAAAAATCATTTAAATTGTGAGGTCATGTTTATTGGTTATCAACAATTATGAATTCTTATCAAAATAAGTAAAGTTATCGTCTCAAGTGTTTAAAACTAAAGACTTTTCCCTTTTACTGCATATAATTTCCCTTTTACTGCATAAATAGTTAAAGAGATAAGGCACTCACAAATAAGACACTCAGAAGAAGACACTCACAAATAACGGTATTACAGTCAAATTGGCATGCAAATACATACATACATATGCAGTAAAAATATAACTCTTCTTTTGGCAGTCAGGAAATAAATCATAGCACTCAGTACTAACCGAACCACAGTCATAATTTCATCACAGGTTGTAACGTTACCCGATTAAGAAAAAGCCTGTTGTTAGGTCATGGGAAGATATCTTTCATGGAATTTAGGATTGCCGTGGAAAAAGAAGGTGTAATGGTTTAATGATGTGTGTATGTGGGCGCCACCACGGAAATCTGGGATGATTGGGGATTCGGGTCGCTACGAGAAAAAGCAGGCGTGGTCGCTGCCTGACCTTGAACGCCGCAGAAGGGGATACGCGACAGGATTTGGGACCGCAGCTGCTCAGTGGGAAGGGTCGTGGTGAACCCAAGGAATCCTGCGCGGGAAAAGGAGAGCTTCTGGAAGAGAAGGACAGCCTTGCTTCTATCGTGAGAAAAAGGGGAAAACTGTGGAAAGAAGAGTGGAGGACTGATAAATAGGGATATAATATGTATTTACTGTGGGCTCATCGCCGAAGCTGGAAAATAAAGTGGATATCCGACCGCTGTGAAGTCGCGCGCGATCTGAGCTGTCAGATCGTTGCGCGGCGGTCTCTGCGCCGATGTGTAGCGGCGAACTTCGCGCCGATTCGGAGCAGTTACTTTCGTATATTACTAATCTGAGCTTGCACCATTTATATCATAAAGCAAGAATAGAATTTCTCTCCGTGTGCGAGAGATTAACCCTTTTAAAGAGAAAGACTCAAAGTATAATACAAGATTTATTACTCATAAAATTACAGATATTTTATTTCTCTGATTTAAGTATATTAAATGTATATTCGGGAGGACCTTTAGTGCCTTTGCAAGCCCTTCGGAGCGGAGGAATCGCCGGAGCGTGCGTGGAAAGTCACGGTAGGTAGGTGGCTAAACTCACGGTAGGTAGGTGCTTACGGGTACTATGGGAATTTCGGAAGGAATTTGGGAACATCTCTATCGATACGCTTTCATATTGTTTATGCAAGGGAACTTCTAAAAAAGGGGGAACCTTCAACAACCGCGGCGCGCGGGCCTCGCGTTACGTCGGTCTGGACGCCGCCGACTACTATGGGGGCGACCTCTGGATCGTCCCACGGCTTCACGGGGATTACGCGCTGAAACCTTGGATTCTCTCTCACGCTTGGGTAGATTAAAAGTGGGTCGATTGACAATTAAACGGGAAAAATGCCCTGAGGCGAACAATAGAGAGCGCTCTTGCACCAGGTGCGATTGATTAAATTGTTTGATACTAAGTATAACAGTTATTAGCTGAACTCTGGGGGTTTTAAAGTTTGGGGAGTCAGAAAAACGTGAACCCTAGAAACTCGCCTGATATGGAAGGTAGGTCCCTCGGAGGCTGGGGTTCGTTGCGGCTGACTGCGGGATTGCGCACTGATATCGATTGGTGAAACTACTGGCTTCGAGATGCACTTTAAAACGTGTCACTGCGGCTCGGCTTTCGAATAAAATGTGGACCGCTGAGGGGTTTGACCCCCAGCGGCCACGGGCACTTCCGCTGCGTTCGGCGGTTCAAAACTAAGAGAGGGTATAAAGTGGGCCGCTCGATCCGGTCGGGTTTTTAATTTCTTCGCCTGGCAACTTTTGCCGCCGAATCCGACTAGGGGTGTGCGTTGTTGTATCGCATGATGCGATTACGGCAACGGTTGGAAGTCGGGCTAATTTGTTTATGTGCCGATTAAATTGCGGCGAAGTGTAAAATGAATTATATCAGAGTTTTTATTAATATATCTTAAAGAGGTAAATTCTCGTGACGAGTAGTTCGTCACAGGCCGTCAGTATGGGGTAGCGACGTCCCGGCGCTATACCACACATAACTAACAGGTTTATAAAAAAAAAAACAAAGAATAAAAGAAAGAAATAAAGAAAAATGCAGAGAGGAAATAAAGAGAAAAATATTAAAGATGAGGGTCCACTAATTAGGTGGTTGTAATGACTACCGAAGGTATAAGAGTTCTACTCCTATGATGCTTTGTGATAATGGAGAGAAAAGAAAAATAAGAAAACAAAAGTGTCCCGAAGGAAAATTAATGGCATTTAGGAAGAAAAAGATAAAATAATGGGCCTTTGTAAGGAATTCTTACTCTAACAGTTACCTTTTTGAGATGGGATTATGGTATTGTATTGAAGGAGTTCGGATTCATGGAAATGAAGAAGATATGAGCTGAATGGCTTGCTAGGCAAAATTTACGAGACTTGTCGAGTCGGTGTTCGTCGTCGGTCGCTCGTCGTCGCTCTAGCGGCCGGGGTGGCCGTGGTCTCGCGGCGGCTCCTCGTCCACGTAGTTTCATCGGCCGGGGTGGCCGTGGTCTCGCGTCGGCTCGTCCTTCTCGTGGTTCCATCGGCCGGGGTGGCCGTGGTATCGCGTCAGCTGGAGAAGCGGTTTCGGGTTGAAACCGGTTTGGGAACAGCCGAGTTGTTGGCTGTGCTCGTCCCGTCCTTGTATGCCTCGAACAATGGAGAAAAGTTGTGCGTTAGCAATGCTGCCTGGATGCTGACAAGTGGCATCGTGCTTTGATAAGTTTACAGATAAAGGCCACTGTCGACCGGTGTCAAGAGAACAGTGAGCGTTCTTTATCATCGCATTATAGGAGAAAATGTCTGATGTTATGACGCTGCGATACACTTTCACTTTAATGACTACTTAGCACTTAGTAACTTTAACTATTATCACTGGTTTAGTGTCCCATATTTAAAGCCCCAATTGTGTGCAAGAGGATTGTGCACTATCATATAAAATGTCCGGCAACAATTCGTCGTTATTAGTGAAAGTTTGTATACTGCCTTTAGCCGGTGTGCTGCTTCGGGTCGCTGTGTGCCGAAGACTGCCGCTGCGGAGGGATTTCGTCCCGCTGCGCGAGCGCGTCTCGGTTCCGTAGGCTGATGCCTACGTGGCGTTATCCGATGGGGTTGTGATGCCTGCGTCAGTGGAATGTGCCACCTCGCTGTCATCGCCCAAGTAGTGCCGCGCGAGCAATAAGCGTTGGGTGCTTAGTCGCTGCGGTGCTGCTGCAGTCCAGGTCATGGGTGTTGTCATGATTCTGCTTGCTCGTACGGTGTCCATGTACTGCAAAGTGCATTTCCCGAGCCGTAAATGTTCGTATTTGGAAGTTCACATTGGCAGAATAGGTTGGGGAAGGACAGGCAGGGTTCTTTCTGACTATTGTTTTTTTTTTTTTTTTTAAGAAAGGACTAGTGCGGGAACGCTATCTTTACATTTCCAAGAAGAATAGTGGTGAATTTCCTAAGTACGATTTATTTTTACCATCTCGCAAGTTGTAATTCAACAAATAAAAAATAGAAAGAATAACGATAAAGTAAAAGAAAAACAGTTTAAAGAAAAAAAAATATGAAGTAAGCGAGAAATACAAACTTAATCTATACTACTTTTCGAGAGATATTAGTGTTATCTATGTGAGGTAACAAAGTAGGACAAAAAATAAGAAAATAGAAAATAGAAAATGACAGTAAGAAAATAGAAAATAAGAAAACCGTTAAAATAGAGACAGAAAAAAAAGAAAGGTTTTTACAAAGTTTTCGGCTTTGCTTAGTTGCGATAAGTGGCGTTTAATAATTGACGCTTTAAGAAATGCGATTGAAGTGAGTCACTTGATATGTGGAGTGACGTTCCTCCCTGTTGATGGCAGGTAAGGTTTAACATATGTATTAATAAAATATTAAAAAAAAGAAAGGTATGTGCTTTTGCTTCGTCCATTACTGTACGCAATGTCTTTTTTGACGGATATTGCGTACGGCGTTTCGGATCTTACGGGCGATGTGTATGTGACATCATATCAAGAAAAAAAAAAAAAAAAAAGAAAAAGAGAAGAGAAAGAAAAGAAAAAATACAATGACATAGAAGATGTCCTAGTAATACGCAGTATTTCTGCCACGTAGTTGTCTGATTTAAGATTTGGTTTCGCCGTGTATCTCTGCAGTCAAACCGTTAGTGAGTTCAGGAAATGAGGTGAAATGAGAAAGAAGATATTATGATTATAAAATTATACGTTGACAAGCAAACTTCGGTTAAGTAAAAAATGATTGTAATTTGTGTGCTTACGCGGCCGGGGTTGTTGTGAGGTTCTGGGAAATTTGTTCGGCTTACAAAGTAAAAATGTAAACGAATATATGTTGTTTTTCAGGAACCGGACAGTGTGAATAAAGATTAAAAAAAATGAAGGAAGAAAAAAGGTAATAAAATATGACGTCGCTGTAAGGAGCGTAATGTCGAGTGATAATAGGGTCGTAGTGACCTGGCTGAACCGGCCTGTTTTAAGTAACTCGTGCTTTCAGTCGGAATGACGGACTATTTTATATGTGGTAGTTCCGACACCACGGAATTTTAATTTCCGCGAGTCGTTGTCATCCTTCTTTACGCGAGAAGTATAGATAATATATAATAATAATAAGAATGTCACAGGGTTTGTTGTAAGCAACCTGTTTCATATGGGTGTAATTAAAAGGTGCAGAACTTAAGAATTTTCGTGTTTGTGGAATGTTTGGTTTTGTTTTGGGGTGTTATGTTTTAATATTTTGGGGTGTTCTTTTTTGTGGAACCTACAATATTCAGTTTGTTAGGGACGTGACAACTGTCATGCTTTTAATGTCAAGCAGTTGGTTCTTGAGTGTTAAAGACTCTCAATTGTCTATATTCTCGATGTAATGTTATTATATCCTCCTTTTCCGTGTTTCGGTGATTTTCGGTCACAACTACTTTATCGGAAGACAGATACACTTAACAGTAGGACTTGTGAGATCCTTAGTGTTCAAAACTAACGAAATTACTATACGATGTACTGGTAAAATTTATGTCGAGGGAGAATAATATTTCGGGTCTTTGTTTCAAAAAGTTTTCCTTTCGCGCCTTGATCATTCTCCTAGCTTTCGTCTTCATTCAGAGGCTTCCTGTCATACGTCCTTTCATACCTAACTATCGGACTTGTACCGTTGTATGATTCTTGACAATATTCTCAGAGTAAAAATATAAAGCGTATTGGTAAATCGTTTGTTTTGATGCTTATTTTCCTTCTCAAGGGAAGGATCGAATGATTAGGGGCAAACTAATGAGCTAGAACCTATTGTTTAGGTCATGTAAAAGCCTATCTGCGGGTATATAAGCCGCACCTTGACGGATAGCAAGGTTGAATCAAGGACATTCGCAAGCTGTGAATAAGATTGTTGTCAACGACGGTTTCGCGTTCTACTAGGGCCTGTTTCGCTGGACAGTTGTTCGACGCTATTCCGTGTTGTACAAACATAAAAATATAGTAAAAAAAGAAAAAAAAATGTATAAAATTGGTACGTGTGTACCCATAAAAAAAATAAATCAATAGATCGCGACAGATTTTAATTCGGTCGGACTACTGAGGTGTTTTTCGTCTGAAATAGGCAGGGATATATGTGCCACCGAACCCAATATAATAATAAAATATAGGCGCATATAGCGTATGGTCTTAGGTCGGGAATTACCTCGATTCTAGGTAGGTTCACAAGGCTTATCTAAGGGAGTAGGTCGTTGTTTGATAAGTGATATAAAAAATATATTAAGGGAATTACGTATCGTAATATAAAAATTATGCTACGGTAAAATGACGTACCAGATGGCGCTGCCGTCTGGTATGGGGTTTTATAAAAAAAAAAAAAATAATTAAATAAAATATGGAAGTATTTTTTTTTTGTATAAATGCCTAACTTGTCGACTAATTTTTTGACCTTTTGGTACTTCGTATTGTAGGTTCATTGAATTTAGTTTAAGCTATTTTTGAGGGGTTTGTTTGTTTGTTTGTCTCACGGCGGGGGAAGTTTGTTTATTTTAAGTTTATGTACCCTTTTAGCATCTTGTTTTCCTTTCGGTTTGATTTTAATACGTCTGTTAGAGCTTCCTTCGGAACGTCACCGGTATTTTCCCTTCAGCTCCCTTCTCCTGCCTTTCGTGCGCGTCTGTCTTTTAAGCTACTAGTTCCTTGCAAGGTCCTTTATGTGATGCACTCCTCTGCCGCGACCGCTTTCGTCGGCTAAAGAATGTAACCCTTGTGACACCGTGTGTGTGAATGTATGCGTGTAGGTATGTGTGTAAATGTGAGTAATAGTGAGTGTAGGTGTGTGCAATTATGTATGGTAATATGTGGAAGTGTGCGCACGTGTGTGTTGAAGTAGTAATCGCTAACAAATTAAGATTTAAAATTGTATGAATACTGTGTTTTGATGGAAGATTTGTGTGGATGTGTGTATAAATATGTGTGTGTGTGTTACGAAAGTGATAATGTATGTGTTAATATTAATTTGAATTAAAATAAAAAGTGAAAGAGAGCCAAAAAGAATTTAAGTGAAAGTGAGTTGATAAAGTGAGGAACTATTATGTTTTGAATTAAAAAAAAAAATAAAATGAGGGGAAAGCCAGAATAATTTAAATGAAAATGAGTTGAGAAAGTGAAGAGTTATTATGTTGTTGTTGCTTGTACAATTCTAGAAAGTGGTGTGGAAAGAAGAAGAAGAAGGAAGACTAGTTATTAAAGCGAAAGTGGAAAAAAGAAAAATAAACAAAAATAAAAAAAATAAATATTTATTTGAAGAAAATAAATTCCTATATTGTGTTGATGTTGTTTCGAATTTTATAAGTGCTAAATAATGATGAAGAAGAAGAAGAAATATTCGAAGCGTGTACTATGTTATGTGTGTGATCCTTGTATTTAGTGTTGTAAGTTTGTGTAATTAATATTTTATGAAGAAGAAGATATTTGCTCGAAATATTATTTGCGATAGTGTGTAACGGTCTTTATTTTCCTTATGCAGAGTATTTTTTGTATGTTATTGAAGCGTGTTGAAGTTGCTTCGTCACAAAGAAGTGCGAGTGGCTAGTACCGAATATGATGCGAGTTAGAAGGAAAATAATAATTTGAAAAAGAGAAAATGAATTTCTATGTGGCGTTGATTTTGTTTCGAATTCTATATTAAGTAGTAAATAATGCTGATGAAGAAGAAGAAATGTTCGAAAGGTGTGTGGTATTATGTGTGTTATCGCTATATTTATTATTGTATACTTGTGTATATATTATTTTATGAAAACAAAATATTCGTTTGAGGATATTAATCGCGATGGTGTATGATGGTCCTTATTTTCTGGATGTCGCGTATCGTCGGAGCGTATCAATGAGCTGTCACGAAGGAATGCAAGGAAATAGTATGAAGACGGGGCAAGCTGACAGAAAGAAAGCTGAAAAACAAAGCACCAGATGCGGACGTACCTTTATACTGCTTCTATCCGATGTAGATGTCGAAAGTTCGTTGCAGAATTTGCACGAAGTGGCTGCGCTAAAGTGAAATCGAACGTCTATTCAATTTTGTATCCGAAATCGTCCAACCAATGAGCTGCGGAGCGTAGTATTTTTTAGCCAGAAGTGGTACATTTATGGGGTGGTATTTTTTTATTTGTTGCGTACAACGGTGTATGGAGAATATTGATATGGGAAAGTATATTTTGTGAATCGCGTGGTATTTTGTCCGCGCGAACGAAAATGTTGCTATGTTCGTTTGACAGCTCGAATGGCGGCCGCGTAATGGCTGCCGTGAAATGTTTTGTCGTTTTCTATAGTTTTTATATTAATTAGGGGGTGTTATATATGGTTTTGTGCCGTGAGACGAGGGTTTCCGCTTGATAGAGGTGTAGGAAGTGTTTTGGGTGATGGATGGCTGTGGGAAGGTGGTTATATTGTAGGTCAAAATTGTTGAATATTGTAAAATGGTTGGTAAACAAGTACTACTTTAATGATATTTTTGCATAAAAAAAAATATTTAAAATCGCGCTTGCGTGTGTAATATGTCGTGTTTTTATAGAGATCTAATTAAAAGAGATCTAATAAAAAAATAATTCATAAAATAATTAAAAGACAGAAGAAAAAATCTGAAGTTAAATTTATATAATACTATTTAATAATAATAAAAATGACCTAGAGTGAAAATATAAAAGAGTATTTTAGGGCGGGATTGGGTGGGAAATATTTTGTTTACTGAAATAGTACAGTTTAATATGTATGTAAAAAAAATTTGGCCCAATTTCTGGAACCAAAGTGGGGATTATATAAAAAGAAAAATGTATATTTTATTTGAAATGTAAATGAAAATTATGTGAGTGTATGTAATAATAGGAAAATATATTAAGTATGTCAAAGCCCCAGTTGGGTGCCAATTTCTGTAGCCAACGGGGGAAAAAAATAAAAAGATTTTAGATAGAGTTTGAAAAAAATTGTGCCCCGCGTTGGAAACCAATTTCTGTAAGCTCAACGCGGGAATTATAAAAAAAAATGTATAATAATAAGGAGATATAGTAAATATGTTAAAAGCCCCAGTTGGGTGCCAATTTCTGTACTACCGCACAAAATTGCGGCCAACGCGATTACACTTAATACTATATTAGAGATTAGAAAATATTTCTGAAAAAAAAAACATATTTAAAAAAAACGTGGCCCTACGATGAGGCGCCAATTTCTGTAACGTTACCCGATTAAGAAAAAGCCTGTTGTTAGGTCATGGGAAGATATCTTTCATGGAATTTAGGATTGCCGTGGAAAAAGAAGGTGTAATGGTTTAATGATGTGTGTATGTGGGCGCCACCATGGAAATCTGGGATGATTGGGGATTCGGGTCGCTACGAGAAAAAGCAGGCGTGGTCGCTGCCTGACCTTGAACGCCGCAGAAGGGGATACGCGACAGGATTTGGGACCGCAGCTGCTCAGTGGGAAGGGTCGTGGTGAACCCAAGGAATCCTGCGCGGGAAAAGGAGAGCTTCTGGAAGAGAAGGACAGCCTTGCTTCTATCGTGAGAAAAAGGGGAAAACTGTGGAAAGAAGAGAGGAGGACTGATAAATAGGGATATAATATGTACTTACTGTGGGCTCATCGCCGAAGCTGGAAAATAAAGTGGATATCCGACCGCTGTGAAGTCGCGCGCGATCTGAGCTGTCAGATCGTTGCGCGGCGGTCTCTGCGCCGATGTGTAGCGGCGAACTTCGCGCCGATTCGGAGCAGTTACTTTCGTATATTACTAATCTGAGCTTGCACCATTTATATCATAAAGCAAGAATAGAATTTCTCTCCGTGTGCGAGAGATTAACCCTTTTAAAGAGAAAGACTCAAAGTATAATACAAGATTTATTACTCATAAAATTACAGATATTTTATTTCTCTGATTTAAGTATATTAAATGTATATTCGGGAGGACCTTTAGTGCCTTTGCAAGCCCTTCGGAGCGGAGGAATCGCCGGAGCGTGCGTGGAAAGTCACGGTAGGTAGGTGGCTAAACTCACGGTAGGTAGGTGCTTACGGGTACTATGGGAATTTCGGAAGGAATTTGGGAACATCTCTATCGATACGCTTTCATATTGTTTATGCAAGGGAACTTCTAAAAAAGGGGGAACCTTCAACAACCGCGGCGCGCGGGCCTCGCGTTACGTCGGTCTGGACGCCGCCGACTACTATGGGGGCGACCTCTGGATCGTCCCACGGCTTCACGGGGATTACGCGCTGAAACCTTGGATTCTCTCTCACGCTTGGGTAGATTAAAAGTGGGTCGATTGACAATTAAACGGGAAAAATGCCCTGAGGCGAACAATAGAGAGCGCTCTTGCACCAGGTGCGATTGATTAAATTGTTTGATACTAAGTATAACAGTTATTAGCTGAACTCTGGGGGTTTTAAAGTTTGGGGAGTCAGAAAAACGTGAACCCTAGAAACTCGCCTGATATGGAAGGTAGGTCCCTCGGAGGCTGGGGTTCGTTGCGGCTGACTGCGGGATTGCGCACTGATATCGATTGGTGAAACTACTGGCTTCGAGATGCACTTTAAAACGTGTCACTGCGGCTCGGCTTTCGAATAAAATGTGGACCGCTGAGGGGTTTGACCCCCAGCGGCCACGGGCACTTCCGCTGCGTTCGGCGGTTCAAAACTAAGAGAGGGTATAAAGTGGGCCGCTCGATCCGGTCGGGTTTTTAATTTCTTCGCCTGGCAACTTTTGCCGCCGAATCCGACTAGGGGTGTGCGTTGTTGTATCGCATGATGCGATTACGGCAACGGTTGGAAGTCGGGCTAATTTGTTTATGTGCCGATTAAATTGCGGCGAAGTGTAAAATGAATTATATCAGAGTTTTTATTAATATATCTTAAAGAGGTAAATTCTCGTGACGAGTAGTTCGTCACAGGCCGTCAGTATGGGGTAGCGACGTCCCGGCGCTATACCACACATAACTAACAGGTTTATAAAAAAAAAAACAAAGAATAAAAGAAAGAAATAAAGAAAAATGCAGAGAGGAAATAAAGAGAAAAATATTAAAGATGAGGGTCCACTAATTAGGTGGTTGTAATGACTACCGAAGGTATAAGAGTTCTACTCCTATGATGCTTTGTGATAATGGAGAGAAAAGAAAAATAAGAAAACAAAAGTGTCCCGAAGGAAAATTAATGGCATTTAGGAAGAAAAAGATAAAATAATGGGCCTTTGTAAGGAATTCTTACTCTAACAGTTACCTTTTTGAGATGGGATTATGGTATTGTATTGAAGGAGTTCGGATTCATGGAAATGAAGAAGATATGAGCTGAATGGCTTGCTAGGCAAAATTTACGAGACTTGTCGAGTCGGTGTTCGTCGTCGGTCGCTCGTCGTCGCTCTAGCGGCCGGGGTGGCCGTGGTCTCGCGGCGGCTCCTCGTCCACGTAGTTTCATCGGCCGGGGTGGCCGTGGTCTCGCGTCGGCTCGTCCTTCTCGTGGTTCCATCGGCCGGGGTGGCCGTGGTATCGCGTCAGCTGGAGAAGCGGTTTCGGGTTGAAACCGGTTTGGGAACAGCCGAGTTGTTGGCTGTGCTCGTCCCGTCCTTGTATGCCTCGAACAATGGAGAAAAGTTGTGCGTTAGCAATGCTGCCTGGATGCTGACAAGTGGCATCGTGCTTTGATAAGTTTACAGATAAAGGCCACTGTCGACCGGTGTCAAGAGAACAGTGAGCGTTCTTTATCATCGCATTATAGGAGAAAATGTCTGATGTTATGACGCTGCGATACACTTTCACTTTAATGACTACTTAGCACTTAGTAACTTTAACTATTATCACTGGTTTAGTGTCCCATATTTAAAGCCCCAATTGTGTGCAAGAGGATTGTGCACTATCATATAAAATGTCCGGCAACAATTCGTCGTTATTAGTGAAAGTTTGTATACTGCCTTTAGCCGGTGTGCTGCTTCGGGTCGCTGTGTGCCGAAGACTGCCGCTGCGGAGGGATTTCGTCCCGCTGCGCGAGCGCGTCTCGGTTCCGTAGGCTGATGCCTACGTGGCGTTATCCGATGGGGTTGTGATGCCTGCGTCAGTGGAATGTGCCACCTCGCTGTCATCGCCCAAGTAGTGCCGCGCGAGCAATAAGCGTTGGGTGCTTAGTCGCTGCGGTGCTGCTGCAGTCCAGGTCATGGGTGTTGTCATGATTCTGCTTGCTCGTACGGTGTCCATGTACTGCAAAGTGCATTTCCCGAGCCGTAAATGTTCGTATTTGGAAGTTCACATTGGCAGAATAGGTTGGGGAAGGACAGGCAGGGTTCTTTCTGACTATTGTTTTTTTTTTTTTTTTAAGAAAGGACTAGTGCGGGAACGCTATCTTTACATTTCCAAGAAGAATAGTGGTGAATTTCCTAAGTACGATTTATTTTTACCATCTCGCAAGTTGTAATTCAACAAATAAAAAATAGAAAGAATAACGATAAAGTAAAAGAAAAACAGTTTAAAGAAAAAAAAATATGAAGTAAGCGAGAAATACAAACTTAATCTATACTACTTTTCGAGAGAGATTAGTGTTATCTATGTGAGGTAACAAAGTAGGACAAAAAATAAGAAAATAGAAAATAGAAAATGACAGTAAGAAAATAGAAAATAAGAAAACCGTTAAAATAGAGACAGAAAAAAAAGAAAGGTTTTTACAAAGTTTTCGGCTTTGCTTAGTTGCGATAAGTGGCGTTTAATAATTGACGCTTTAAGAAATGCGATTGAAGTGAGTCACTTGATATGTGGAGTGACGTTCCTCCCTGTTGATGGCAGGTAAGGTTTAACATATGTATTAATAAAATATTAAAAAAAAGAAAGGTATGTGCTTTTGCTTCGTCCATTACTGTACGCAATGTCTTTTTTGACGGATATTGCGTACGGCGTTTCGGATCTTACGGGCGATGTGTATGTGACATCATATCAAGAAAAAAAAAAAAAAAAAAAGAAAAAGAGAAGAGAAAGAAAAGAAAAAATACAATGACATAGAAGATGTCCTAGTAATACGCAGTATTTCTGCCACGTAGTTGTCTGATTTAAGATTTGGTTTCGCCGTGTATCTCCGCAGTCAAACCGTTAGTGAGTTCAGGAAATGAGGTGAAATGAGAAAGAAGATATTATGATTATAAAATTATACGTTGACAAGCAAACTTCGGTTAACCCCTCAAATGTGAGGCGTCCCTTAAGGGATGCCTTGGCAAAATGTATACAAAATGTATATAAATTTATATAAATGTAAATATAAATGTAAATGTGCGCCGCTTTATAGTAATCCGCTCTATAGTAATGCTATAGCTCTATAGTAAACCCCGCTCTATGTAAATGTAAATGTAAATGTAAATATAAATTTATATACATTTTGCCGTAGGCAACCCGAGCTAATCGCCATTCATTTGAGGGGTTAAGTAAAAAATGATTGTAATTTGTGTGCTTACGCGGCCGGGGTTGTTGTGAGGTTCTGGGAAATTTGTTCGGCTTACAAAGTAAAAATGTAAACGAATATATGTTGTTTTTCAGGAACCGGACAGTGTGAATAAAGATTAAAAAAAATGAAGGAAGAAAAAAGGTAATAAAATATGACGTCGCTGTAAGGAGCGTAATGTCGAGTGATAATAGGGTCGTAGTGACCTGGCTGAACCGGCCTGTTTTAAGTAACTCGTGCTTTCAGTCGGAATGACGGACTATTTTATATGTGGTAGTTCCGACACCACGGAATTTTAATTTCCGCGAGTCGTTGTCATCCTTCTTTACGCGAGAAGTATAGATAATATATAATAATAATAAGAATGTCACAGGGTTTGTTGTAAGCAACCTGTTTCATATGGGTGTAATTAAAAGGTGCAGAACTTAAGAATTTTCGTGTTTGTGGAATGTTTGGTTTTGTTTTGGGGTGTTATGTTTTAATATTTTGGGGTGTTCTTTTTTGTGGAACCTACAATATTCAGTTTGTTAGGGACGTGACAACTGTCATGCTTTTAATGTCAAGCAGTTGGTTCTTGAGTGTTAAAGACTCTCAATTGTCTATATTCTCGATGTAATGTTATTATATCCTCCTTTTCCGTGTTTCGGTGATTTTCGGTCACAACTACTTTATCGGAAGACAGATACACTTAACAGTAGGACTTGTGAGATCCTTAGTGTTCAAAACTAACGAAATTACTATACGATGTACTGGTAAAATTTATGTCGAGGGAGAATAATATTTCGGGTCTTTGTTTCAAAAAGTTTTCCTTTCGCGCCTTGATCATTCTCCTAGCTTTCGTCTTCATTCAGAGGCTTCCTGTCATACGTCCTTTCATACCTAACTATCGGACTTGTACCGTTGTATGATTCTTGACAATATTCTCAGAGTAAAAATATAAAGCGTATTGGTAAATCGTTTGTTTTGATGCTTATTTTCCTTCTCAAGGGAAGGATCGAATGATTAGGGGCAAACTAATGAGCTAGAACCTATTGTTTAGGTCATGTAAAAGCCTATCTGCGGGTATATAAGCCGCACCTTGACGGATAGCAAGGTTGAATCAAGGACATTCGCAAGCTGTGAATAAGATTGTTGTCAACGACGGTTTCGCGTTCTACTAGGGCCTGTTTCGCTGGACAGTTGTTCGACGCTATTCCGTGTTGTACAAACATAAAAATATAGTAAAAAAAGAAAAAAAAATGTATAAAATTGGTACGTGTGTACCCATAAAAAAAATAAATCAATAGATCGCGACAGATTTTAATTCGGTCGGACTACTGAGGTGTTTTTCGTCTGAAATAGGCAGGGATATATGTGCCACCGAACCCAATATAATAATAAAATATAGGCGCATATAGCGTATGGTCTTAGGTCGGGAATTACCTCGATTCTAGGTAGGTTCACAAGGCTTATCTAAGGGAGTAGGTCGTTGTTTGATAAGTGATATAAAAAATATATTAAGGGAATTACGTATCGTAATATAAAAATTATGCTACGGTAAAATGACGTACCAGATGGCGCTGCCGTCTGGTATGGGGTTTTATAAAAAAAAAAAAAAATAATTAAATAAAATATGGTAGTATTTTTTTTTTGTATAAATGCCTAACTTGTCGACTAATTTTTTGACCTTTTGGTACTTCGTATTGTAGGTTCATTGAATTTAGTTTAAGCTATTTTTGAGGGGTTTGTTTGTTTGTTTGTCTCACGGCGGGGGAAGTTTGTTTATTTTAAGTTTATGTACCCTTTTAGCATCTTGTTTTCCTTTCGGTTTGATTTTAATACGTCTGTTAGAGCTTCCTTCGGAACGTCACCGGTATTTTCCCTTCAGCTCCCTTCTCCTGCCTTTCGTGCGCGTCTGTCTTTTAAGCTACTAGTTCCTTGCAAGGTCCTTTATGTGATGCACTCCTCTGCCGCGACCGCTTTCGTCGGCTAAAGAATGTAACCCTTGTGACACCGTATGTGTGAATGTATGCGTGTAGGTATGTGTGTAAATGTGAGTAATAGTGAGTGTAGGTGTGTGCAATTATGTATGGTAATATGTGGAAGTGTGCGCACGTGTGTGTTGAAGTAGTAATCGCTAACAAATTAAGATTTAAAATTGTATGAATACTGTGTTTTGATGGAAGATTTGTGTGGATGTGTGTATAAATATGTGTGTGTGTGTTACGAAAGTGATAATGTATGTGTTAATATTAATTTGAATTAAAATAAAAAGTGAAAGAGATCCAAAAAGAATTTAAGTGAAAGTGAGTTGATAAAGTGAGGAACTATTATGTTTTGAATTAAAAAAAAAAATAAAATGAGGGGAAAGCCAGAATAATTTAAATGAAAATGAGTTGAGAAAGTGAAGAGTTATTATGTTGTTGTTGCTTGTACAATTCTAGAAAGTGGTGTGAAAAGAAGAAGAAGAAGGAAGACTAGTTATTAAAGCGAAAGTGGAAAAAAGAAAAATAAACAAAAATAAAAAAAATAAATATTTATTTGAAGAAAATAAATTCCTATATTGTGTTGATGTTGTTTCGAATTTTATAAGTGCTAAATAATGATGAAGAAGAAGAAGAAATATTCGAAGCGTGTACTATGTTATGTGTGTGATCCTTGTATTTAGTGTTGTAAGTTTGTGTAATTAATATTTTATGAAGAAGAAGATATTTGCTCGAAATATTATTTGCGATAGTGTGTAACGGTCTTTATTTTCCTTATGCAGAGTATTTTTTGTATGTTATTGAAGCGTGTTGAAGTTGCTTCGTCACAAAGAAGTGCGAGTGGCTAGTACCGAATATGATGCGAGTTAGAAGGAAAATAATAATTTGAAAAAGAGAAAATGAATTTCTATGTGGCGTTGATTTTGTTTCGAATTCTATATTAAGTAGTAAATAATGCTGATGAAGAAGAAGAAATGTTCGAAAGGTGTGTGGTATTATGTGTGTTATCGCTATATTTATTATTGTATACTTGTGTATATATTATTTTATGAAAACAAAATATTCGTTTGAGGATATTAATCGCGATGGTGTATGATGGTCCTTATTTTCTGGATGTCGCGTATCGTCGGAGCGTATCAATGAGCTGTCACGAAGGAATGCAAGGAAATAGTATGAAGACGGGGCAAGCTGACAGAAAGAAAGCTGAAAAACAAAGCACCAGATGCGGACGTACCTTTATACTGCTTCTATCCGATGTAGATGTCGAAAGTTCGTTGCAGAATTTGCACGAAGTGGCTGCGCTAAAGTGAAATCGAACGTCTATTCAATTTTGTATCCGAAATCGTCCAACCAATGAGCTGCGGAGCGTAGTATTTTTTAGCCAGAAGTGGTACATTTATGGGGTGGTATTTTTTTATTTGTTGCGTACAACGGTGTATGGAGAATATTGATATGGGAAAGTATATTTTGTGAATCGCGTGGTATTTTGTCCGCGCGAACGAAAATGTTGCTATGTTCGTTTGACAGCTCGAATGGCGGCCGCGTAATGGCTGCCGTGAAATGTTTTGTCGTTTTCTATAGTTTTTATATTAATTAGGGGGTGTTATATATGGTTTTGTGCCGTGAGACGAGGGTTTCCGCTTGATAGAGGTGTAGGAAGTGTTTTGGGTGATGGATGGCTGTGGGAAGGTGGTTATATTGTAGGTCAAAATTGTTGAATATTGTAAAATGGTTGGTAAACAAGTACTACTTTAATGATATTTTTGCATAAAAAAAAATATTTAAAATCGCGCTTGCGTGTGTAATATGTCGTGTTTTTATAGAGATCTAATTAAAAGAGATCTAATAAAAAAATAATTCATAAAATAATTAAAAGACAGAAGAAAAAATCTGAAGTTAAATTTATATAATACTATTTAATAATAATAAAAATGACCTAGAGAGAAAATATAAAAGAGTATTTTAGGGCGGGATTGGGTGGGAAATATTTTGTTTACTGAAATAGTACAGTTTAATATGTATGTAAAAAAAATTTGGCCCAATTTCTGGAACCAAAGTGGGGATTATATAAAAAGAAAAATGTATATTTTATTTGAAATGTAAATGAAAATTATGTGAGTGTATGTAATAATAGGAAAATATATTAAGTATGTCAAAGCCCCAGTTGGGTGCCAATTTCTGTAGCCAACGGGGGAAAAAAATAAAAAGATTTTAGATAGAGTTTGAAAAAAATTGTGCCCCGCGTTGGAAGCCAATTTCTGTAAGCTCAACGCGGGAATTATAAAAAAAAATGTATAATAATAAGGAGATATAGTAAATATGTTAAAAGCCCCAGTTGGGTGCCAATTTCTGTACTACCGCACAAAATTGCGGCCAACGCGATTACACTTAATACTATATTAGAGATTAGAAAATATTTCTGAAAAAAAAAACATATTTAAAAAAAACGTGGCCCTACGTTGAGGCGCCAATTTCTGTAACGTTACCCGATTAAGAAAAAGCCTGTTGTTAGGTCATGGGAAGATATCTTTCATGGAATTTAGGATTGCCGTGGAAAAAGAAGGTGTAATGGTTTAATGATGTGTGTATGTGGGCGCCACCATGGAAATCTGGGATGATTGGGGATTCGGGTCGCTACGAGAAAAAGCAGGCGTGGTCGCTGCCTGACCTTGAACGCCGCAGAAGGGGATACGCGACAGGATTTGGGACCGCAGCTGCTCAGTGGGAAGGGTCGTGGTGAACCCAAGGAATCCTGCGCGGGAAAAGGAGAGCTTCTGGAAGAGAAGGACAGCCTTGCTTCTATCGTGAGAAAAAGGGGAAAACTGTGGAAAGAAGAGAGGAGGACTGATAAATAGGGATATAATATGTACTTACTGTGGGCTCATCGCCGAAGCTGGAAAATAAAGTGGATATCCGACCGCTGTGAAGTCGCGCGCGATCTGAGCTGTCAGATCGTTGCGCGGCGGTCTCTGCGCCGATGTGTAGCGGCGAACTTCGCGCCGATTCGGAGCAGTTACTTTCGTATATTACTAATCTGAGCTTGCACCATTTATATCATAAAGCAAGAATAGAATTTCTCTCCGTGTGCGAGAGATTAACCCTTTTAAAGAGAAAGACTCAAAGTATAATACAAGATTTATTACTCATAAAATTACAGATATTTTATTTCTCTGATTTAAGTATATTAAATGTATATTCGGGAGGACCTTTAGTGCCTTTGCAAGCCCTTCGGAGCGGAGGAATCGCCGGAGCGTGCGTGGAAAGTCACGGTAGGTAGGTGGCTAAACTCACGGTAGGTAGGTGCTTACGGGTACTATGGGAATTTCGGAAGGAATTTGGGAACATCTCTATCGATACGCTTTCATATTGTTTATGCAAGGGAACTTCTAAAAAAGGGGGAACCTTCAACAACCGCGGCGCGCGGGCCTCGCGTTACGTCGGTCTGGACGCCGCCGACTACTATGGGGGCGACCTCTGGATCGTCCCACGGCTTCACGGGGATTACGCGCTGAAACCTTGGATTCTCTCTCACGCTTGGGTAGATTAAAGTGGGTCGATTGACAATTAAACGGGAAAAATGCCCTGAGGCGAACTATAGAGAGCGCTCTTGCACCAGGTGCGATTGATTAAATTGTTTGATACTAAGTATAACAGTTATTAGCGGAACTCTGGGGGTTTTAAAGTTTGGGGAGTCAGAAAAACGTGAACCCTAGAAACTCGCCAGATATGGAAGGTAGGTCCCTCGGAGGCTGGGGTTCGTTGCGGCTGACTGCGGGATTGCGCACTGATATCGATTGGTGAAACTACTGGCTTCGAGATGCACTTTAAAACGTGTCACTGCGGCTCGGCTTTCGAATAAAATGTGGACCGCTGAGGGGTTTGACCCCCAGCGGCCACGGGCACTTCCGCTGCGTTCGGCGGTTCAAAACTAAGAGAGGGTATAAAGTGGGCCGCTCGATCCGGTCAGGTTTTTAATTTCTTCGCCTGGCAACTTTTGCCGCCGAATCCGACTAGGGGTGTGCGTTGTTGTATCGCATGATGCGATTACGGCAACGGTTGGAAGTCGGGCTAATTTGTTTATGTGCCGATTAAATTGCGGCGAAGTGTAAAATGAATTATATCAGAGTTTTTATTAATATATCTTAAAGAGGTAAATTCTCGTGACGAGTAGTTCGTCACAAGGTTAAAAGTTTTATTGCCCAACGAAGTGGGCACGGGTCAGCTAGTACGCTATATAGTCAGTGATATTCGATAAGTTTCGTTATGAACAGGTGATTGGCAGTAAAGTATTGCAAACTTTTAAATATCTCGAAAGATTTATAAAAATATGCCGTTTAAAGAATGGAGTTCGGAGATAAAAAAATAAGTAAACGCCAGTCACGTAGCAGCAAAGCAGTCCAAGGGGAATGCTGCGTTTACACGACACGTTTGGATGTCCCTAACTTACAAAATGAATTAGCGAATGCTGAAGATAACCCTACTTTATCCCTGGTGAACGATTACCCTCGATCCTTCTCCTTCTTGAAAAATAAAAATCAGTCGATTAAATCAAATCAAAAGCAAGTCAAATCCCTTATTTTTTTAACAAACATTATTATTAGAAACAAAATAAAAATTAAAAATTATTAAAAAAAATAAAAATATATAATTAATAACAAAACCTAACCTAACTGGTTCTCACGAGACGTCCGCACTAAGCTAGATTCATATACATTTATCTGAATAATGCCTAATGATAAAATATAACTAATAATTGAAAAACTACATGAAACCCATTCGCAATTACCAAGTGTACGATAATATAATTACAATTCCATAATTCCAATAAAAATTAATATAAATATTCATTATGAGCGATCACGCACCATCCTTCCCTTCACGAAAAATAAAAATCTGTTTATATGAATTAAATTGAAATAGCAATGAAAAGCGTTTCTTTATAGCTTAGAATGTCATTGCTTTAGGTTTTTCGTTTATTATTAAACGCTTTATTATTAATTGCGTTGGCCATTTTGATGACAGGAAGCATTTAACTCTTCGCTCTAAATTGAGAAGCTTAATAATAATAAAACTCTTTATTCTTAAAGAAATGCGAGCTTATTACTTGCAGGCAATATTTTAGAGCTAACCTATACTATTGTATGAACATTATTTGCGAGTAAACTACATAACTTAACCTATATAAAAAATATGATCAATAAAATAATAGATGATAGAAAGAAATATATACTTAACTCTTTGTGGGAACAGTTTTGCCACATCAAAATAATCTAACACCTATAAGGACGCTAAAGTTTAAAAAGGAGGAGAATGGAAGGGAAAACGGAATTTATCTGGAAGATTTCAAATGCTCTCTGAGTCTGTTTTTAAAAGTTGTTATGCTTGGCGCGGTTCTTACATTTTTCGGCAAAGCATTCACCTATATTTACATGTTAATGTTTGCAAGACAGAACCAAATTGTATATATTACGGATACTACACATATTTGACAACATTTTTGTAAATTCCTAAAAGATATCGCTAGAGTATTAGGCTTTACGAACCAAACAAAAAATGTAAAAAACCCACTCTCTTGGCAGCGAAAGAGCCCAAGGATCTTATTCGGGTACACCGATGGATGTTCCTGACTTACAACTAGGATGTGTATACTTTCAGATAATGTCAAGATATTTAAAAGTTTCCAGTAGGAATAAACTTAAACTTAAAAGGACTTAAACGTCCTAATTAATTGCCTGATGATTTAAAGGCGATTAAAAATATTGATATATTATATCTGCTTAAAACATGTATGTCATTGTTTTGTTAAAGTATTTTTTTTATTGGAATAATTTGTTGAATTTGAGTAACTAATTTAATAATAATTTATTATACTTAGCCAGTCCTACACAATAGTGAAGTAGTAATTGAATTAAATAAATAAGTTAAAAAAACCATAAGCTATGTGCTTTAGTTTATTTTACTACTCTTTATATGTTAACACTATATATGCAGACATTCACTTGCGTTATAACCGTGGTAGCAGCTCCCTTTTATGCGTACCCCGAAGACGACTGGCAAAAGTACAGAAAAGCTACTTGTACCTTAGCACTAAATTCTATAATCTACTCCCTACAAAATTTAAACAGCTGGAGGACATAAAATTAAAAAAAAACATCAAGGAGGTGCTATCAGCACCTCCTTGATGTTTTTTCTGTAATCTGGCCGCTATCAGCACCCTTTCTGTAATCTGGCCAAATTTGAGGGCCATGATTTTAAAATATTGTGCCCATTTAAATTACTTAAAAAAGTAGAGCCTTATTGTCTGATTATTTTATATGGTCTTATATGTGTACTTTTAGTTTAAAATGCATATCGAAGATTTAATTTCATTATTTAACATTTTACTGACAATTTGAATATTACGAGGAATAATTTTACTACGTATCTTTTCGAATTACTAACTACTTCAAATATTAGGCTTCTATTTTGATTATTTATATTTATAGTTTGACAATCTAGTAGTTAATTCTTGACTACCTATGTATGTTCAGCAAAGAGTAGTAACGAAACTTACTACCTAACCCAATTATTTTGACACGTCCAAGAGCGGTCTTTAGCCGTCAATTGGACTCGACGAAAATGTAATGTAATGTAATATGCTAATACTATATTAGATTACTCTAGGGATTGCTGGTTCAAATGTATTCTGTCAGTGTCTAACCTGTTTAATTATGTCTGTTTCGTTCTCTGTGAGCAACACCGCAGTTTCAAATGACTTTTCTAAGTCTGAAGGCTATTAACGTAATGAAACTGAACAGCGCACGTCAAGATATGAATTCCGTGTAATGTAAGGCGGAGAGGAGAGAAGGGGAGTGGAGGGAACGGGTGGCGGGTGATTTTTAATTTGCGAATGTAGTCATCATCAGGGAGCAGAAGAAATTGTGTCAAGAGATGTTTAGATGGCAAGTTGGCAATTGGCGCGGGTAGAAATCGCCCCGAGTGGCTGACGTGTGACGTGTGGCGACTGGGGCGACTGGGGCGGCCCCGAACTCGAGAGCAGACGGATCTGTGTCAAGCGCGCCGTCACCCCTTCCAAACCCCCCAAACCCCACCCGCCGTCCCTATTTTGCAAATAGTAGACAAATTAAAATGATCAAACGAGGCGTATAGCGGAAGGAATTGCTAAACAAGCAAAGGGCGACTGCAAACCATTAATATTTATGTATAAGAGCTAGGCGTTGCGTTGCGCCTTTGAATGCTCCACCCACCAGTGGTCTTATCTGCCCGCAGAAAATAAGTAAGAAATTCTAGCATTAAAAGAGGAGTGTTTAAACTAAAGAAAACTTATATGTTTTGTTCAAACATGGCTTATTAGTGTCAATCTGTTCAATCGGATAAAATACGCTTTTACTATCGTGAAATAAATCAGAAACGAAGTAATCCCATACTGGGTATGTATTCAAAAAGTCTTATTTAACCCTTCAAATGAAAGGCGTCCTTTTGGGGATGCAAGTTTTAATACACTGAAATGAGAGGCGTCCACTTGGTCCAGTGATGACGACACGATGGGGGCCGTTTGCGAAAAGGCAATTATTATCTTAATTGATTTACGAGATAAGGTTATAATGTTTTATATGTCAAATTTCAATGCGATCATTTTACAGTTCTTTTTTTTATGAACCGTATAGTGGTTTACAAGTTATGGTCGTTTCTATCAAGGTCGTCGATTTTGCGCGCGAAAAGGTCGCGCGCGAATGGGACGGCTGAATTTTTACTCCGCGAGGAGAGGGGTTAAGCAAAAGGGAACGCATTGTTTTACGCAGTTTCGTGAGCCTGAAAAAAACAGCATTTTCCTAATTCTTAATTACGTTTTTGAATATCAGCGTTGTTGAATTTACAGTGAGAACGACTACAGGCGGTGACGTTACGATAGGTAAGACGCTTAGAGATGTCGAATACAACGGGCGAATCCGTCATCCTAGGAACTTTTAAAGATAATAATCGTTTTGTCCCCCGTGAGGATGCAAACCTAACGCCCAGCAAAGTCACGAACCCGCTGGAGTCCAACGCCTTGAGGCGAGGCATTAGGAAGGTAATCCAGCGGGCCACCTCGCCCCCTGGCTCACAGTTTTGGCAGGATATCTCCGTCTTGATTTAACCATCAGGATATCTGAATGGTTAGGGGCTCAAAATCGCTTGCGCGGTCCCCTACCTGTCTCATTTTCAGCGGTGATAGTTAGTTAGTTAGTTAGTTTGTCTGGGCTTTTTCCCGCACTTGACCTCTTGATTGGGCCGTTGTGAGTGGCTCATGTTTCTATTTATCCATATCTATATATCCATGTTTCTATCTCCAGCTAACCCAGGCTGTCCCAGAAGGTTAGCAGCCTGTTTGGGTTGCTACAGGCCTCCGGGACAGATGCTGGAGATTGTAGTATTCTTGCCCGTTGCTCTGCCACGCTCCTGCATTCCATGAGCACATGCTGTGGCGTTTCTTCTTCCTCCATGCATCCTCTGCATAGAGGGCTGTCTGTCACACCTATGGTAAACAGGTGTTTGTTTAGGGGACAGTGGCCTGTGATAGTACCTATGACTTTACGGATTTTGTCCCTTTTTAATCTGGTGAGGTTGCGGGCAAGTTTTTTGGACGCTTCCGGAACCGCGTTCTTTGTTTGCCTGCATCCTGCGTTCTTTTTCCATTCTGTAAGGTGGGTTTCTTCGGTGTTCCTGCGTAGCCATGTTTTTATTTGGGCCTGAGGAATGGGCATCAAGGGTTCCGGTCCATATAATATTTCCTTTGATCCCCTTTTGGCCAGTTCTTCTGCCGCGTCGTTTCCCAGTGAGTCGCTGTGCCCTTTAATCCATTGCAGGGTCACTCTATTTGACCCTGCAATGGATTGAAGCGCATTGTGGCATTCCAGTACAAGGACAGAGGTTATAGTATTTTTTGCTAGCGCTTGTAGCACGGAGGCACTGTTGGAGACAAATTTCAAGCTTATGTCTCCGACATCTTTGGCTGCAACTGCTTGTGCTGCTCTGGTGATGCCAATGCATTCTGCTTGGAAGATCGTATTTAGGTTGCCTAGGGTAGTTGATATTTTGATGTTTAGATCATTTGAGAAGACGCCGGCTCCGGTACCTTGAGTGGTTTTGGAGCCATCTGTGTATATCCTTACTTCATTTGTACCAGAGTGATCTGCTGGTTCTGCAATGAGTTGGATATTGTATCTTCGATCAAAGACATGGTGGCATATTATCCTGTCATGGGTGCGTCCAGAAGAGGTATTTCTTCTAGAACCCGTTTCAGAATTTTTGAATGTGGTGTTTCTGTGTTTTGTTTCCACAGTCCATTTGCTCTCCTAACAGCGGCTAACAGTCCTAACAGCGGTAATTCAATTTTAATCTTCGCAGACCATGGCATCTTTTGCCCGGCTCTGAATTTGGGATCAGGTAGCCGACAGGTCATTTCAAGAGTGGGAGACGGCAGGTCGACATCCACTCCCGCTACTTAGAACACAGTATATTTCCATAGTCTCCACACTTCTTCAGTAATTAGTAAGAGTGCAGAACCGACTGTCTGACGCAGCACAATGCGCAAACCGTCCACTAGTGCCGAAAGGCCATCTCCCAGGGGAAACCGATCCACCAGTCGTGAGGCCTTGGACGCAAGTCGTTCCCAGGGTAGTCCTTCACTCGAGGAGGCTACTGAATAGGAGATGGATCGTGAGTTGTGCCGACCCTAGAAACAGAGTGGATCTTATGGTCCAAGTTGCACGAAACCGTTATCATTTTCTTTAATTTGGTCGCCGTGGTTAAGATGGCACCAATCAATTTATATCCGTTTCGCAAAAAAAAACGGTTTATTTATTCGTGGAGACGATTTGTCCAATTTCGCTTTTTGTAACACTCTTTCATTAGGTCGACCTGTATATAACTAACTATGTAATGGAATCTAAGGTAACTCATTTAACCATCTTCCAAGGATCGTAGCGTCATGAAAATTGGCAGCTGTATGTAGTTCTGATGACAATACAATAATATGGTACTGTCGAACTGATCTGATGATGGAGTCGGAAGATATGAACTAGAACTTCATGATGGAACATCGTATCATAGCTGTGTTTGGACTTGTTAGAAAAGTCTTGGAATGAACTTTGACCACGTTTCAAGGTCTGATGATGAAGCCGGAAGATAGGCACTGCCATTCCATGATGGAATATCGTATCATAGCCGTGTGTATGTGAATATCGTATCATAGTCCAAAAGCGTGTTTTTAGTGTTTTTTTAAACTCTTAATTTATTTACTTCTATATTTCTACCATTTATAAAGTATATATTATTATTTTCAACTGCGGGCGTACGTATCTAATTATCTAAAATCATAACCAATCATAACAACATATCTATTATAATCATATGGCAGTATTATGGTTCTCTATACATTTGACTTAAACTGAATACTTTTGCGAGCTTTTGCATATTTGCTTTCAAAATCCCTCGCAGAACCAATATTAATTTCTCGTTCATATTTTGTATCCGATTAAACGCTGCTAACTTTATGAAATAAAGCCCAGCGCGACGAAATGAAAGCAGATGGCTCCGGGGATTTCGTGTCAACTTTCATGAACAACTTCTCGAGCCCTGACATGACAAGATAATTGCGCCATCATATGCCAGAGTCTCAAGACGAAATAATAAGGACGATACACGCGCGAATACTTCGATTTCAATTTCAAAGTTCGCGGTATGATACGACAGTTGAGATTTATGCCGTAACCCTGCCAAGCGATTCAATATTGATCTCATAATTAGACGGAATAGAAGCGAACTCAAGTGGATTAGATGGGTAATGCTATTACAACACCGTACTCGGATTGACAAATTATTTACCGATAAGACAATGATACAACTAGATTGACTCGACAGCGCCCTTGGTGTTTTCTGAATTGTTCAATAAGTGGTTCAATGTAACTTTTTTTTCTGTCCCTGTCACTTTTCTCTCTTCGAGGACGCTATTAATATCCTTGGAGACTCGAGCGAGTTGCTCAGTGGAGAGGTTTTTCGTAATAAAATTACGAGGCGATTAAGATCCATTTCCTGTCTCGACGGCGAAATTAAAAATATGAAGAATTACCCGCTCATGAAAGAGGGATGTCGGTTGTGGAATGCACGGCCGCGGGAACCCATTGGGAGGTTTTTGATTAACGAGTCCCGCCGCTGGCCGACAATGGAGCGCGAGTGGGAGATCCCGAATCCTGCAGACAGACCGACAATCCCGTCATCCCGGAATCATTTGACACAAGCGCGGCGTCGCGTCGCATCGCCTCGCCTAGCAAACTCGGGCTAATTGCCAAACATTCCGCGGGAAATTTGGATACTAATGGCGGTACGTGACCCCCCCCCCTCCCCTCCACCCGCTCAGGCTGTTCCATTGCATTACTATTTATTACCACGAATGGCTCAGTTTGGGTACGAGAAATTCCACTTCACGTTGAGTTTCTTTAACAGTCAATTCATTAGGTTACGCGTCGTATAGTGTCAGACTGAATTGACTCAGAAATAAAAATTCGCGTATTGTTTTGGTGACCTAAAAACTTTGTTTCTATATTGATTTCGGAAGGTTTGAAATAACTGATTGTGAAATAATTAAAAATGCATATACCGAGTAAAATTGGTGGCAGCCGACTATTCGGCGTTGCTGCAGACGATCATCATCTGTCGTTCTGTGGTTTCTATTGAAGTTAAGGGCTCATATTATTTCTATGGCTTGCCCGATCAAGCATGGGAAATATAATTGTTTTTTGAATACCATACGCTGAATCCAATATCGCCGATTTTACTCGTTGAATGTGTTTAATCGCCTTATTGTGTTTAATCAATCTAGTGGCTGTGGGCTCTTCTTTGTCCAACGTACGCCAACTCACAGCTGCATTCATTTATTATACACAAACGTGTTACAGTGACATTACACCCTTAGGTCACGCTTCAGAAATAGAAACTACACTTGAATAGGTTTGAAGATTGCATCCCACTTATTCGACTAGTCAGATCCCTAACGCAAAGTAAAAACAGCGATCTGCTCAGTTTCTCAGATAAGTTTGAGTTGGACCGTGTGCGTCCATTTTTTCTAAAGACATTCATCTCCTGCGGAAAACGCTCAGTGTCGCACAGATCGCGTCGTCAATTCACGAGCGAAGTTTGCACTCAGCGTAGATGGAAACATCTACGCTTAGTGGGAAACATCTAGGTACTTGGAGCCGAAAGCAAAAACGCGAAACGTGATACACTATAATCTGCGTAGCAACAGCCCTAGTTATATTTATATTATTATTATTCATATTTATTTTATTAGTATACTGGTATACAAGTCAGATACAGATTGGCAAGTATCGATACATATTGGAAAACGAACATTTTTTTTATCGTAAAGAAAAAATAACAATAAACAAAAAAAAAGACAAAAAAATACTAGAATAATGTAAAAAGAGGAAATACAAGACAAAATGCAAAGAAATCAATAAACACTTTAGCCACCAAAGCATTTTAGACTTCACTGGAGTAATATTCCTCCAGTAAGTAAAACGCCTTATCTGTGAGGTACGTCTTAAGGCATCTCTTAAACACGTCAAGAGATTGCGCCTGCCTAATGTGCTCGCTGAGTTTATTGTAAACCGCTGGGCCGGCGATATAGGCTAGCCTCTCCGACTTGGATAATGCATGACTTACCGAACGTAGCATGCTACGGGATCTTGTTGGATAGTGGTGATGCACACCATTCACTTCGAAATCGGCTAGATTTCTGCGAACGAACAGCGCTACTTCCATTATATAAATATAACTTCCATTACATAACTAAAATAAAACGAATTTACCTCGTAAAGTTTGTAGCACCGATGTTGCAGTCGCCGTTGTCCAGTCTACGCTGGACAACGGCGGCTTCAACGTCGCCGAAGCGTCGGGTGCTACAAACTTCACGCGGTAAATTCGTTTTATCCTATTTATAATATCAAACAACCGCGATAGTCTTCGTTTTCAAACAGACTTAGTATGTCACTCCCGAATAACAACGGCTGACGATGACTGACAGCACGTCACTCCGCCATAAACAACGGTGTTTGTAACAATGCCGAGTTTTCAATTATTTTACAATGTTAAACAACAGGGATAGTCATCTATTTTGTAGGTTGAAATTGTGTTTGATGGGGAAAATGTGTTAGGGGCGGAACATTGTTAACGTTTTTCCACTATTGCTATCTTAAATTCTGGATTTTCTGAATTGAAAAGTAGACGCAGGATTAGTGAAGACTAGTTATTGCAATAACATCAAGAATAACGATTTCCCTGAAGCATGAGTTGTCTTTTATTTTGGATTCAATGACATCCTCCGCGCCAAATTGAATCATTTAAGATCTAGGCGCGGTTCCAGAATCGATATTTTCTTTCCTATTGTACCACATTTTCGTTACCATTTGAAACAAAGTGGTAAGGTTTTACAATAAGTCCTCTAGACGAGAATTTTATTTGTAATTCCACGTTCGGGCGAGACACGCGATGCGCCCGGCAAAGCCGCCTCACGAGCGAATGCCGTAAGACCGTCTCCGTCTCGTGAGACGTGACAATTTGCGCTCTAATAGTATTAAAATCACATCTAGCATCATAAAATACGTGATAAAGTAAAAGCTATGAAATCGCATGCCATCGTAGCAACCTTGTCAAAATGTCGGGAGCTACAAACTTTACGCGCTAAATCCGTTTGTCTTATTTATAAAAGTGTAAACTATTAAATAAACACATAAGTATAGAATTGGCATAAAATATGCATTTGAGGAGGTTTAACTTGGCATTCAAGTTTCAGGGTGCATTGGCCTGCATTGTTGAAAGTGTCAATTATTTATATACTGTTTATAAGTATATTGTAATAATAAATACCAGTATATCGATTATCATATCCGATGGAACGAAAGTATATCTTAATAATTAATCTTTCTTTTAACGATTCTCTGCCGAGATTCATTTCTCTAACGATTCATTTCTTTAACAATTAATCAATAATGAAATTCGTACGATGCAATTTACACAATTCAATAGCTTTAATGTATCACATATATCACACAATCACATAATAATATAACATATATCAAGGATTTTTTCTATATATTATTTATTATATTGGACAACTTATTCATTTAGAGATGTGTTTACTAAGTTATTTATACGAGTATATTTAATTTTAGTCAATTTGGTTTTCATTATCTAGACTAGTTTTAAGAATGGAAACAAAAAATAAATTACTATGATTTAAATGCTGTTTAATTATGTTTTAAATGCTGCTATCTGAGGTGCATCTCAAAAAATGTGGTAAAATATAATTACTTTTAACCTTATAACTTTTAGCGGATACATTTATAATATAAGTAATAACATATTGTGGACTTTGTCTAAAAACATTGCTGGTAGAAACTAGTTTTGACCGAATTCAAGAAAAGGAGGAGATTATCAATTCGCTTGTCTTTTTTTTAAATGTTTGTTACCTCAGAACTGCTATTTACTAACCGATTTGGAAAATTCTTTTTTCCTTCGAAAAAATATATTTACAGATTGGTCCCATTTGTATCAAAATTCTGTTCTGATGATGGGATCCAGTAGGAACTCCTAAAATATTATCATATGAAATTGATAATTTAGATGTTGGTTCAATTTCGATGACAACTCATTTATTTTTATGGTAAGCATGACCTGATTCTACACCCTGGGTTGGCTTCCGACGAGGGAATACCTCAACGGTCAACAGCACAGACACAACATTTTGTATATGTATTCAATTACAACAGCCCGTTCTAAGTTTCACCAGGGACTGCGGCACCCAGGGTTGGCTTCCAACGAGGGAAGTCCTCAACGGTCAATAGCACGACATACATAAAATATTGTATACTCATTCAATTATGATAGCCCGTTCTAAGTATCACCATGACATGGCTGCTGCACTTATATAAAAAAATGGAGCTGGTGTAAGTTACAATGAAATTACTTTATGTAATTTTTTTGTCTATCATCATATTATTATATACATAATTACCTACTGGTCTATGCGTTTTATTAAATCGCAAGAGAAGAAGCCCAAGAAACGGTGTCTTACAAAGTTTAAAATATTTTTAATTACCAATTTACAAAATATGTTATTTACTGGTGAGATTTTTAAGTAAATGTTTTTCTAAAATTTACTTCCTACGTCATCGGCGGCAATAAATCCGCTAGATTGTAAATTATTCGTAACCTTATATAAATACAAATTGGTAACAGTTTTTTATTATTTTTTTTTATTTATTTTGTTTATTCACTTATTACTAATCAACATAACAGTAAAACCAAGGCATTGAGAAGTAATATTAATAAAGATATAACCGTAACTATACAAATAGAATGACACTTATAATACTTGCTATCATATAAGAATAAACAATTAATAGCTTGCAATTTAAGCAATGAGGGTCGGCGGTAAAAATATCGAAATCTGGTGCCATCGAGTGAATTTCATTTAGGCGCCGAATAGCACGCGCTAACAAGTTCCACCTCGTAAGGTTAGTGCGCGAGAACGGCTCCGCGAAAAGATGGTGCGATCGAGCACGAAGAAATTTGGTATGAGTCGGATACAAAAATGGATAATATCCGTACTGCTTGAAGTACAAAAATCTCAAAAAACACTTCTGTACCTTTTCCAGCATGAGAGTATATATATATATATATATATATATATATATATATATATATATATATATATATATATATATATATATATATATATATATATATATATATATATATATATATATATATATATATATATATATATATATATATATATATATATATATATATATATATATATATATATATATATATATATATATATATATATATATATATATATATATACTTTTTAGAATTGATCAATAAGATGATTACAAAGTAAATAATTATAAAAGCCACTTACATCGTGACGAAGGATTCCCTTGATCGGATTCGGGAATGCTTTAGGTGTTAACGAGAATGATGAATGCCTCTCACTTGCGGAAAGAGGAGTAGGTTTAAGTTGGGCCCATTTTTCAACTAGTAAACGCTCACCCTTCATCAAATTATCTCAAAAATTAAGCTACAATCCTTCTTTATACGTAAACTCACTCAATTTCCTATTATTTCAAGGGAAATAACAAGACAAGACGAGCTACTTGACAGATGGAAGAATTTAAAATTTCGAATTTCGTTTTTTTATTTTCTAAAGGTGCGATATAAAGAAGCTGCGATCAATATTCAGCTGAAAACTTAAAACTAAAAGCGTGACATGCCCTCATATCAATGAAAGGAAGCAGTCAGCTCTTTCCTATTAGTTGGAAAGATTACCTTTAACCTAAATGGATTATTTACAATGAACGAAACATAAAATATGTAAAAATTCAATATTTTGAAATATTTGATAGTTTTGTGTATATATTCTTTTTAGAATTGATCAATAAGATGATTACAAAGTAAATAATTATAAAAGCCACTTACATCGTGACGAAGGATTCCCTTGATCGGATTCGGGAATGCTTTAGGTGTTAACGAGAATGATGAATGCCTCTCACTTGCGGAAAGAGGAGTAGGTTTAAGTTGGGCCCATTTTTCAACTAGTAAACGCTCACCCTTCATCCAATTATCTCAAAAATTAAGCTACAATCCTTCTTTATACGTAAACTCACTCAATTTCCTATTATTTCAAGGGAAATAACAAGACAAGACGAGCTACTTGACAGATGGAAGAATTTAAAATTTCGAATTTCGTTTTTTTATTTTCTAAAGGTGCGATATAAAGAAGCTGCGATCAATATTCAGCTGAAAACTTAAAACTAAAAGCGTGACATGCCCTCATATCAATGAAAGGAAGCAGTCAGCTCTTTCCTATTAGTTGGAAAGATTACCTTTAACCTAAATGGATTATTTACAATGAACGAAACGAAAATATGTAAAAATTCAATATTTTGAAATATTTGATAGTTTTGTGTATATATTCTTTTTAGAATTGATCAATAAGATGATTACAAAGTAAATAATTATAAAAGCCACTTACATCGTGACGAAGGATTCCCTTGATCGGATTCGGGAATGCTTTAGGTGTTAACGAGAATGATGAATGCCTCTCACTTGCGGAAAGAGGAGTAGGTTTAAGTTGGGCCCATTTTTCAACTAGTAAACGCTCACCCTTCATCCAATTATCTCAAAAATTATGCTACAATCCTTCTTTATACGTAAACTCACTCAATTTCCTATTATTTCAAGGGAAATAACAAGACAAGACGAGCTACTTGACAGATGGAAGAATTTAAAATTTCGAATTTCGTTTTTTTATTTTCTAAAGGTGCGATATAAAGAAGCTGCGATCAATATTCAGCTGAAAACTTAAAACTAAAAGCGTGACATGCCCTCATATCAATGAAAGGAAGCAGTCAGCTCTTTCCTATTAGTTGGAAAGATTACCTTTAACCTAAATGGATTATTTACAATGAACGAAACATAAAATATGTAAAAATTCAATATTTTGAAATATTTGATAGTTTTGTGTATATATTCTTTTTAGAATTGATCAATAAGATGATTACAAAGTAAATAATTATAAAAGCCACTTACATCGTGACGAAGGATTCCCTTGATCGGATTCGGGAATGCTTTAGGTGTTAACGAGAATGATGAATGCCTCTCACTTGCGGAAAGAGGAGTAGGTTTAAGTTGGGCCCATTTTTCAACTAGTAAACGCTCACCCTTCATCCAATTATCTCAAAAATTAAGCTACAATCCTTCTTTATACGTAAACTCACTCAATTTCCTATTATTTCAAGGGAAATAACAAGACAAGACGAGCTACTTGACAGATGGAAGAATTTAAAATTTCGAATTTCGTTTTTTTATTTTCTAAAGGTGCGATATAAAGAAGCTGCGATCAATATTCAGCTGAAAACTTAAAACTAAAAGCGTGACATGCCCTCATATCAATGAAAGGAAGCAGTCAGCTCTTTCCTATTAGTTGGAAAGATTACCTTTAACCTAAATGGATTATTTACAATGAACGAAACATAAAATATGTAAAAATTCAATATTTTGAAATATTTGATAGTTTTGTGTATATATTCTTTTTAGAATTGATCAATAAGATGATTACAAAGTAAATAATTATAAAAGCCACTTACATCGTGACGAAGGATTCCCTTGATCGGATTCGGGAATGCTTTAGGTGTTAACGAGAATGATGAATGCCTCTCATATATATATATATATATATATATATATATATATATATATATATATATATATATATATATATATATATATATATATATATATATATATATAAATATATATATATATATATATATATATATATATATATATATATATATATATATATATATATATATATATATATATATATATATATATATATATATATATATATATATATATATATATATATATATATATATATATATATATATATATATATATATATATATATATATATATATATATATATATATATATATATATATATATATATATATATATCTTCATGCGGATTCCAAATAGCTGCATTCGTTCCCATGCGACTTCTAACAATCGAGTTGTACAACGTGCGCATAACCCGAATATTATTGAAGTTCTTGAATTGCCCTCTCACAAACCCTAGAAGCTTGAAAAAAGTTGTAGATAGTTGCCTAATGTGTTCCTTGAAGTTTAAGTTGGAGTCGAAAAAAACTCCCAAGTCCTTGACTTCAGTAACTCTGGGAAGCACACATCCAGCGATAGAATAATCATACATCAGATGAGCAGGCGATCTTGTGTATGTCATCACTGAACATTTGTTAATATTGAAATGAAGGTTACGAGCTTGGCTCCATGCATAAACTGCATCAATATCACGCTGGAAGAGCTCGCAGGCCTCAGTACTTCCAGTTGATAAAAACAATTTGACGTCATCAGCAAACATTAGACAACGTGCAGATGTCACTACTTTGCTCAGATTATTAACAAATAAGTTGAATAACAAAGGCCCCAAGTTTGATCTAAAATATTTAACCTTGTAAATAAAGGCCGGCAAGATTCCAGGCGATCTACTCGTGTAATAAATCATCCTAAATGTGCCCTTTTGCAATTTTAATATGGAGTCTCTAAGGCATTCATGGCATAGTCATTTAATATTGGCTGAAATAGCTACAGTAAACAATGTTTGTCTGCTCTTCGTTAGGAATTTGTCGTTTTCTTCAGCATTGCCGTGAAGTAAAATTTAGAATGGAGTAAGTGTTTCGTCTGGCTGCGAATAAGGCCCATTATCTCTTTCGAGCGAGTGACCACACGACAATGAAATGGCAAATTTCAATAGGAAAATGTCACCCCTTACAGAGGAAGAAGGAAAGGCAGAAGTCCGCTTGCTTCACCGGTTCGCATTCCTGGGAGCGGTCAGCGATTGTGAGTTTCATATATATTATTGCGGGGCCTCAGAATGCGTTCGCAGCTGAACCGGGGCGTTACTTTGACGAAGGCGAGTCACATATTATATTAAACGCGTCAAAAGTGTTATATTCGATGCCATTCAGCGAAATCAACCTTTATGCGACTGTCTGCACAGCTAATAAATCAAATGTGAGAATCTGGGACGAGAAATCGATTGGTCTGTACGACCGTTAGATACGTACTCGGAAGAAAAATATAAATTATCGTATATTCATGTATTGTTTTCTTTAATTGCAGGTTGGCATCATAGGCTATACTAGATTTTACGCTGAACGCTAGTGAGTATTTTTTTGTTTATTTGAAACTAGTATTTGGCTATTTTGTGTATGCACCCTTCACTGGGCTTCGAATAATGGAGATAATGCGAGGGGATGAGCACGTGCATGGAAACGCTGATCAGAAATCCGCCCATAGATTTCTACGCCAATCTATAAGTACTACGGCGTTCAAAAAAAGTGATTTAAAAATCAGAAGTCTTTGTGGTTTTGCGGAAGCCAAATCAGTATAATTTGCGTATTTTAACTCATTAATGACTTATGGACTACTATTTTAGGGAAATGCCGCAACCAGTAAAATAATATTTCTTTTGCAAAAGAGAGCACTACGCAGCATGTTTCAGGTAACGACTAGGACCTCATGCAAAGTATATTTCAGCAAGGCTAGGGCAATGACTATGAATTCGGCGTTTATATACCAGTGTTTATTGTATGCTAGACAGCACCTCGCAGAAACTGCAATTAATGCAGACATTCACTCGCATCATAGGTAGCTCCTTTTTATGCGCACCTCTAATACGACTGGCAAAAGTACAGAAAAGCTACTTGTACCTTAGCATTAAATTCTATATTCTACTCCCTACAAAGACATAACATTAAAAAAAAACATCAAGGAGATGCTGATAGACCACCCTTTCTATAATCTGGCCGAATTTAACCCCTCAAATGTGAGGCGTCCCTTAAGGGATGCCTTGGCAAAATGTATACAAAATGTATATAAATTTATATAAATATAAATATAAATGTAAATGTGCGCCGCTTTATAGTAATCCGCTCTATAGTAATGCTATAGCTCTATAGTAAACCCCGCTCTATGTAAATGTAAATGTAAATGTAAATGTAAATATAAATTTATATACATTTTGCCGTAGGCAACCCGAGCTAATCGCCATTCATTTGAGGGGTTAAGGGCCATGATTTATAAAATATTGTGCCCATTTAAATTACTTAAAAAAGTAGAGCCTTATTGTCTGACTATTTTATATGGTCTAATATCTGTACTTTTCGTTTAAAATGCATAACTTAGCTTTAATTTGATTATTTAACATTTTATTGACAATTTGAATATTACGATGAATAATTTTACTACGTATCTTTTCGAATTACTTCAGATATTAGGCTTCTATTTTTATTATTTGTATTTATAGTTTGACAATCTAGTAGTTAATTCTTGACTACCTATGTATGTTCAGTAAAGAGTAGTAACGAGACTTACTACATAACCCAATTATTTTGACACGTCCAAGAGCGGTCTTTAGCCGTCAATTGGACACGACGAAAATGCAATGTAATGATAACGAGTATGGTGAAGTTAACTTTTATTGAATATTGTTTTATTTTTCGATAAAATCATCTTATACACACTTGATATATCTTTTATCTAAATATAAAATACCTATCCTAAAATAAACTCTTCTTCCCAAGCACCTAAAAATTCCTACACTGCAGCTACGTTCGCATCATCATCTTCAAATTTTCGGGCTCCCAGATTTTCCTTTAATATCTGAAATAGATAGACATTACAAGGTCCGATGAGTATGAAGGATTTTTAAGTACCTTAAATCCAGCTTCTTCAATTGCAGCCATCGCAGTTATGGACTTTGCGGTGGGTCGTTATCTTGGTGAAACAAAAAAATAATGGCGAATTTGCGTGTATGTATTTCATTTGCTATCGCATTGTATATACAGCCCGTTAGAGTAGCTCCACGACAAAGTTCAAGATGAAGAAATGAGAGTCCATAATATTAACAGCGGATGGAATGGCCATAAATTTCTTAGGGGTTAGAGATGATAGTCGCTTCCAGGTCATAGACTGTTGTTTTGTTTCAGGGTCGTAATTGTGAAGCTATGTTTCGTCCATAGGTATGAATAGAGGCAATAAACGGTCGGGATTCTGTTGTAACCAATGCAGAGACAGTTGCAAAGTCTTCAGTATATTTTATCTGCGCGTCCGTAAGCATTCTAGGTACTCAGCTTGCGGATCACTAAGAATACGGAAGAAAAGAGAAGAGAACAGCGTTGTTATATTTTTGTTTTATTGGTTTTTATTTTTTCTTTGAGATCAATATCTTGTAAATGCAGATTGCGTTGGCGCGTGCTTCACCACCTAAATGAATCGCTCTCTACAGCATCAGATCTTGTCAATTTCGTTGCTACCCCTCTTCGTTTAAATGTCGTTGCCCTTTTTGCTGTAAATTACTTATTTACATACGAATAGTTTTTTTATTGTGTCTTTTTACACGACTACCCAACAAAAAAATGAGGTATGCAGGGTTCATCTATGTATGTTTCCCGTTTCTTTATTCTACCATAACTTCTAAACGCGTGAGCCGATTAAGAAGTGAGTAGTATTGCTAGAAGCGCTGCGTCAATCCAAGTATCAAAAGGCGTACGCGAGAGGGTAAAGGGTAGTTGTCTAAATGTCCAAATATACAAATGTCAATAAATGAAAATAAGTATATCGTGTTTAATGACAGATGAAAACTCTGATTAAGTACATTCTGTAAATATACATCTATCTATATTGATAAATACATAAACTACAAATATTTCATAAAAAACCGTAATGAAAATAATTATAAATACAATAGTTTATTTCTGTAACGGCAGTTGTGTTTTTTATTCTTTGTAATTTATTTACTTGTCAAAAGTATTATCTAAGTCAATGTAATTTTCAACGATTGTGATTATGTTATGTTGTAGTAATTAAATGAAGTTTTTAGTAAATAAAACGAGCTAACGCCTACAATTTAATGGGTATAATGATAATACCGAGCACAAAGCATTTTTATTAAAATATTCGGGAAACTTAAAATGCAAACAATCATTCAAAGAGGATATTTATTTTTATCTGCGAAATTCATTAGACTTGTTCAGCGGCCGAATGGACGGCTTCAAGGCTAAGCTTACAAACTACGATGTGAATTCGTCCAGATATATTTACTCTAGATGAAGGTGTCTGATCCCGAAGCGGCTATATACTTAATGCACATACAGCTTCATAATATTCATCAATACGTTCCCAATTATTTATATATTATTTGTATTATTGTGTCACAACTATTGCTGTTCTTCTACTCATATCAGAATGTCTCTCAGTGTTATTATAATGATCCTGTCTTGTTTAGATTCTCTAAATTTTTAAAAGACCAATTGTTTATTTACGTAGACGTCGCTGCCTTTACCCATCTTGTTAATAACTTGTGCCTTATCACGCGATTATATGTTTGGAATATGATACTATAACGTGGTTTTTTGTTGCGGATATTCAAATCAAATAATTTATTCAGGACAAACCAAAATTTATATAACATTAAAAATCTCTGAGATCACCTAACTAGGCAAATGCCCCTACCAAATTAGACTTGCTATTAAACGTAAAATATGTGTTAATTTAATAAAAGAATTAAATAAATGTAAATTTAATAATGTAGATAATGATCAGATTGTTGGAAATAGGGATAAATAAAGCTTATTCATAAAAGCACTATCTAGTATCTACCGCTAAAACAATAATAATGTAGTCATATATACTAATATTATAAAGAGGTAAAGTTTGTGAGGTTGTAGGAAGTAATCTCTAGATCAACTGAACCGATTTTGATCTCTGGATCTACTGAACTAAAATTCTTTTACCAATAGAAAGCCACGTTATTTATGAGTGCCATAGGCTATATATTAATCCGAAAAATGAAAACACTTTTTCGTGGTAGTCGGATTTGCAAAGTAAGTCGGAGAATAATCGGTCGAACGAAAACGTTTCTAATTAACGCTGCCTTAACGATAAGAGATATATGATTATGTTCTAGAGAAATGTTGTAGTGTTTGATAATGCCTGCAAAAAAGTCAACGACAGCATATGTCTCAATTTTGTATTTAAGTCACAAAAAGTAGTTTTTTATATTAAAAAAATAATTTAAATCATTAAAGTCATTTTTATTAGTCATATCAACAATTATGAAATCATATCAAAATAAGTAAATTTATCATCTCAAGTGTTTAAAACAAAAGACTTTTCCCTTTTACTGCATATAATTTCCCTTTTACTGCATAAATGGTTAAAGAGATAAGACACTCACAAATAAGACACTCACAAGAAGACACTCACAAATAACGGTAATATAGTCAAATTGGCATGCAAATACATACATACATATGCAGTAAAAATATAACCCTTCTTTTGGCAGTCAGGAAATAAATCATAGTACTCAGTACTAACCGAACTACACTCATAATTTCATCACAAGTAAAAAGTTTTACCGCCCAACGAAGTGGGCACGGGTCAGCTGGTAATCAATATAAAACATCTTAGTCCAGTAAGTATCTACATACTAAATAATGAAATCCAACAATAATAAAAATATAACCAAAATTAAAAACCTATTTTAAGAAATTAATGCTAGTAAATAGAATTATCAAATCAGATGTTTAAAATAGTTGAGGTTTTTAAATTTCTATTGCGCTATGGTTGAGAAGCTTCTCATTTTTCTCGCTACTTAGTTTTATCAACTGTTCCGTTATTTCCTCCCGTTGATAGTTTCTAACCTTAGAAAATATAAACAGATAATTGGAAAATAAAACACTTTACATGTATTTTGACCTTTTGATTGTGATTGATAAATTTAACTTCACCCAATATTATTGGATCTCTAACTGACTGAAAATAATACTGATATTTTTGGATTAGTTATTATCAGTTTTATGCTTTATCATAAAGGCATTTATCTTTACGCTTATATATTTGTTTTTTTTTAATGTATTTATGTACTTATCTGATCTATCACTACCTATAATATTATGAAATAACTACTTTTGTTACACTTAAGATTACAAAAAGATGCACGAGAAATTGTAAATATTCACAACAAAATCTCTAAAAAAAATATGAATAAAGCTGCTTTATTACGGGAGAAGCACAGTTAGGCAGTTTTAAATACTGCAACATGTATTATTTCTCTTTATTTATATATGAAATTTGATTTGATTTCAAGTGACTTAACCCCTCACCTCGCGAAGTAAAAACTCGGCCTTACCTTTCGCACGCAAAACGTCGAGCTTGAAGTCGGCGCAAATCGATAGCCTTGATAAAAACGACCATAACTTTTAAACTACTATACGGATCATTACAAAAATAACTGTAAAATGATCGCATTGAAATTTCACATATAAAACATTATAACCTTATCTCGTCAAACAATTAAGATAATAATGAATAAATATTACAAAGTTGGCGAACTGAAAAAAATCTCCTATAAAATCATTTCGATGTTTTTATCACAAATTACGGAAAATATGCAAAAATTGTAAATGCAGTTATGTTCTTTATTAAATGCTTTACCAAAACTCTTATTTTGTTTACTTATTTGCATATAAAAATATTTAGTAATTCAGCCAAGAAAAATTTGATGTATTCTCGTAAAAAAAAAATTTTTTTATTTTATATTTGTGACTATTTAGGGTACTTTTTTATATGAATTTCTTTCAAAATAACTTTACCACTACATCTCACTTCTTAAAAAATCACATCAGAACTTTCAGCTTTGTCTGATATTACAGAAAAATCTAAAGTTTTGAGAGTTAGCATCCGCAACTTAATAATAAACTTTGAATGCTCATAATATAAAATTGGTTAGATTTTTAAAAATATATTGCCTCATTATATACTTATTAAATGACCAATAACTATTTACTATACTCCAAAGAGTCACATTTCATAGAAAAACAATAGAAAATCGCACTCAAAATATTGTAATACTTTCATACTAATTGTCAAAACAAACTCCAAAAAGCGACCGCATTTTATAAAACTACTCGTAATGAAAAAAATACGGCTTATTATGTAATTACTTACGATTTTAATGAAAGAATAACTATTTTATTAGCGAATTGAAACAATATTACATCATATTTTGCGATATTTCGGGAGATTTCATAAAAATAACGAAACAAATTGCGGACACGTATTCTGACCCCAATGTTTTCGCCGAAGCAATTTGGTTAAAATACACGAAAAACAGCAAATGGACAATCTCAAATGACAAATGCTCATTCATAATCTATTTTAAGCTAATCATTATTGATTTGTACAAGCAACTGCTGTTTTATAGCTCGAAATCGTATATTGTGATTATAGTGTAGTAAGGTATGGACTATACGTGTTTGTTAATGCTATTATGCAAAATACTTTTCATTACCTATCATCTTTCTCCACCTCTGCTTCTGTTCGCTTCTTCTGTCTGCTTAGCATGGAACGAAACTGTTCTTAGAGTTAGTCCTATGTAAGGTGGCATATTATTGGTTTTTAGAAATTGAAGTCACTGAAGTCAATATTAGCAGTGTGAGGGACCACCCCTCACTAGACTCCAGGTTATGCGGTGTGAGGTGGTGGTATCATCTTGCGAGTTATCTCCGTATTAAAAGGCGATTTTGAGTGAATCACAAGGTACTTATTGAATTGATTGAGAGTTCGATATTGCCAGTTACAACGCTTCCCGAATAGGTTATGTTGTCGCGAGGGTATTGATGCGCGACTGAAGTTACGTGGGTGTATGGATGAGGATTGTACTTGTGCTCCTATTATCTCGTACTGGGCACTGCTCGAGTCTGTGGGAATGCAGACTGATGCTTCTCGACTGGAAAAGGTAGGGAAAGGAAACCAAGGGGCCGGACTCGTTGAGCGACCTCGTGAGAGGGGTACCGAGTATGCCGTAGCAACCTTGGGGGAGGTGATCACTCGAATAATGATACTTTGGTTGCTTTTTCGTCGGTTTATATAGGCCGGGAAATGATGCAATCCAAAATATTTCGAGTAAAAGTATTGTTTCATCGTGCTGATTCATCGGTGCACGAGTTAAAATAATAGCTGAATTGTGTCAGTGTATTTCACTGGAAATCAATGCATTTGTTGATTGCATGTGGCGGTACGGGCCGTTACAGCAGTTTCGTTTGTGCTTAGTTGCTCAATGCTCAGTGCTCTTTAGCATAAGATTTATGAAATAAGTTAGTTAATCATCGCCATTTCATTTCAATCCTCTCTTCTACTCGAACGTCAATTTGTCAAAAGTACGACTAAAAGTAAGTTTAGTATCTGTCGGTAGACATATGATGAAACGCCAGCTTCGAAAAGAGTATTATTGTGATCCGTATGAAATAAGCAGGCAAAGTGTAGAAGGAGAGGTAAAGGATATTCGCATTGAGTGTGCACGTGGCTCCGGGAGGGACAAAGCTCGGGCTGTCGAGGGCGCCTTTGTGTCGCGGAATCGAGTTCGACAGAATATCCAGCCGGCCTCTCGACTCCGCGAAACGTCTCTTTCGGGAACAATAAGGAATTGCGCGATTGCTTTATGATCCCCCCTCGCTCTTCCCCGCGGGAATCCCCCCTCTTCCTGGGATGGCCGCAAATAATAAATAGCGACTTCGATATGTCGCAGGATTTAACGTCCCAAAGGGGACAGCAGGAAACATTATTCGGTAAATATTTAATGGATTCGATTTAAGGGAGAATACCTACCCAATTTTATATACATAAATCTATAGGTTGTGAGGGACCACCCCTCACAAGACTCCAAATTATTCGATATGAGGTGGTGGTGTCAACTTACGAGTTATCTCCGAATTTAAAGGCGGTTTTGATGAAGCAGAAGATATTTATTGATTGAATCGATTGAATATTGCCAGTTATAACGCTTGCCGAATTAACAAGTTCCCGGGTTACTTTATCGAGACGCGAGGGTTGCGCGACGGAGGTTATGTAGGAAAGTGGATGAGGATTATATGTGTGCTCCTAGTATCTTGTACTGGGTACGGCTCAAGTCTGCGGGATTACAGACTGATGCTTCGAGACTCAGGGAAAATAAGGAAAGGAAACCAAGGAGCCGGATCCGTTGAGCGACCTCGTAGAGGGGTACCGGATATGCCGTCGCAACCTTGGGGGAAGGTGATCAATCGGGTACTGATAATTTGGTTGCTTTTTGGCCGGTTTATATAGGCCGTGCAATGATGCAATTTGAAATGCGCTGTTTCATACCTGCACGAGTCAAAATAATAGCTGAATTGTGTCAGTGGATTTCACTGGAAATTGATGCATTTGTTGATCGTATGTAGTGGACTTAAGGTCCGTTACACGGTCATATTAGCACATCATAGATAAAAGATAAAAGATAAAAAGTATTTATTTCCAATACAACCATACAATTGTGTAGGAATGACAGTAATTCATCTTATACTAGTTACCCAATTTAGCCAAGAGATGATATACAATATATAACTTTAAACTTACCAATTTACAAAAACAAATGACTATATGATAACAGTTTACAACAAAACATTTAACGGTAAATAATATGTATTAGATTCAATGCGATGCTAAGTATTTTCAAAATATTTTAAGAAGTCGTTATGAGCATAGATAAGAGAGGACAACCGCCAGATGCAAACTCTATATCTATCCATCAATGCATGAGCCGCTGTCAATGCAATTGTGAGCCATTACAAAAGACCCCATAACATTAAAAACTACATATTATGCTCTATGTCAAAGCATCCTAAGTTACGGGATCATTGGGTGAGGAGGTTGCTCCAAAACAAACATTCATCAAGTAGAGGTAGTACAGAAGCTGATAATCAAAATTACCAACCGTAAAACCTACAGATACCCGTCGGAAAAACTTTTTGAAGAGTTTGGTGTAGGGGAGACCGGGGCTATGGGGCCACCCCGGGGAATGAGGCCACCCGCTTAATTCAAACCCCGCGCGTTTTAGTCCGCTTATATGCAGTGCTACCAACTCTCATTGGCATAATTAAACAGTCCGACGACGGCCGTGTTCATGTGAGGAGATATAAAAGTTTCGTGGGCGAAAAATCAAAATACCGCCATTCCATCTAAGGTCGGACTTTTACAAAAGTAAGCATATGAAAAATTTGATTGGTAATACTAAGATCAAACAATGTATGCTTTATAATAGCATATTGCAGCATGATTTAGCATGCAATTGATTGCTTCAATGACAGTTTTAGGTTATATTTTCCATATGTTTGTAAACTTCACCAAAATGGGGCAATGAGGCCAGGGATGGCCTGATTACCCCAATATTGTGGATTAAAGGAAACAAAGTGCTTTACGTGTTTTTTTCCCTTTTCATAGATGGTTCGAAATTATCAGAGGAAGACGAATAAAGCCAGTTGGAGCAAGGAATGTATGACAGAGGCTTGTGCTCAAGTGGCCAACGGCAGAAGTGTCAAAAGTGTGGCGAAGACTTTTAACATTCCGAGGAGTTCTCTTCGAAACCAATTAAAAAAAGGAATTCCACAAGGCCCCAATATGGGTAAACCAACAGTGTTCAGCGCTGGACAAGAAGAAGAACTAAAGGCTCATGTCCTAATTTTGGCAAAATTATATTTTGGTGTGACAACAACTCAAATAAGGCAAATTGCTTATGAATTTGCTGAAATTAATAACATCAAAAATAAGTTCAACAAAACTACCAAACTCGCCGGTGAGGGTTGGCTCTCTGGCTTCTTGAAACGCTGTGGTGACATTTCACTTAGAAAGCCAGAGCACACAAGCCTCAGTAGAATACTGGGATTTAACAAGCTTGACGTGTCAAAATTTTACAGCAACCTCGAAGAAGTATATGGTAAATACAAGTTTCCGGCATCTCGAATATTCAACTGTGACGAGACAGGTGTTAATACAGTTGGGAGTGCAGTAAAAGTACTGGCCAAAAAAGGTCAGAAGCAAGTTGGTCTTATTTCCAGCGCTGAGCGAGGAACAAATACCACGGTGGTTTGCTGCTTCAGTGCTGCAGGGTTATACGTTCCGCCTATGTTCATCTTTAAGCGTCAAAGAATGACACCTCTGCTGGAGAAGGATGGGCCTCCAGATGCCATCTACACTTGCTCTAAGTCTGGCTGGATAACCGAAGATTTGTTTGTAAAATGGCTCGAACACTTCCATAAGACTGTTAAATGTTCAACACAGGAACCAGTTTTGTTGGTACTTGACAATCACTCAAGTCATGTATCCCTATCAGCTTACAATTTCTGTAGAGCTAATGGAATTGTCATGGTATCACTCCCACCGCACACCTCCCATCGCACCCAGCCCCTGGACGTTGTATTTTTTGGACCTCTGAAGAAGGCAATTAATCGAGAGATAGACCTTCATCTAAAGACAAAGCAGTATGAGAGAGTCGTACAATATGACATTGCTTCTATCTTTTGTTCTGCCTATAGAAGAGTGTCTTCCGTAGACAAAGCTCTAAAAGGGTTCCAGTGTACTGGTATTTTTCCATTGAATCCATACGTTTTTGATGAAACCGAATTTACACCTCCTGCTGAAGATTTAGACGTTGTTTCCGAGCGATCAGATCAGGATGTTATCGTTGAACCATCTAATCAGGAAGTTGTCGCCGGGCCTTCAAATTGGAACAAGTCACCCCATACCACAGTGGCTGAAATAACACCTATTCCAAGGAGGATCAAGAAGATTACAAAACATCTCCGAAAGAAAGGCTCATCCCAAATACTAACGTCAACACCTCTCAAAGACGAGCTTATTGAGAAAAGTTTGAAAAAAGAAAAGAAAGCTAACAAGGAAGTAGAGAAACAGAAGTTATTGAGAGTTAAGAAGAAAGTATTTAGTAGCTCCTCATCAGACACCTCAACTGAAATCGTATTCGACGATGAAGGTTTAAAAGATCAGGAGAGTTCCGATGATGAAATTTGCCTTGTATGTGGCGAATATGGGAAAAGTCGTGAAATTTGGTTCAGGTGCACAATTTGTGGAAAGTGGGCGCACAAGGACTGCAGTGGCGCTGAAAAGGCAAAATGTTATATTTGCGATTTTTGTAATGTTCTTTAATTAAACAAACTTTATTTCTTTGATTAAACTTGTATTTATAATTATTTGGGGTAACCAGGCCAGGGGTGGCGTCATTACCCCATACCATGGGGTAATGAGGCCATTTGCAGTGTTCATAGTTTTTAGCTGTTAAGTATCAACACTTTGAAAACTTCCCCTTATGAGGTATTCAGGGTGATAGTCAACATATTGAAATTTAATTTTGTCTAGGAGCGATATCAAAATTCCTTAAAACTAACAATATTTTTCTCGATTTCCCTTAAGGTGGCCCCATAGCCCCGGTCTCCCCTACTTGAAGTGAGGCAAGTGTATTTAAAATGTTGTATGATTTTCATTCAATTTCAAAATAACAGAGTGTCCACAAAACGAGTACATCGAACAAGGCGATCCATAGCGAATATGATAGACGTCCGACTAATGAAAACAACCCTTGGCCAGAGACACCTGATGAGTATAGGCCCCAGGGCATACAACAAATTCGATGAGTCTATAAGGGACGTACACGATAAAGGCCAATTCAAAAAACAATGTCACAGGTGGCTCATGAATAAAGGTCGGCATGTCAGCCACCAAATTTTTAACCCTAATATGTAGATTTATTTAATTTATTATTATTGTATTTTATTTATTTATTATTAATATTATTATTATTATTATTATTTTTATCGCTGTTGGTGGGTCTTTATTATTATTTACTAGCTGACCTGGCAAACTTCGTACCGCCTAACAGTCAATGAATGTCGTGTTACAGATTAGCTGAACTCAATTTATGATTTTATTAAAGTAATCCAATTAATACAAAATAAATATTAAGTTCACTACTTTATTAAGATAATAACACATAAAGAAATATAAAAGTAGAAAAATTAAATATACCAATCGCGTGTCAGCAAGACATGATTGAATTAAACTATTGTGCAGCATGGAATGCACTCGGTTTAATTCTCTTCATTGAAGCACCTTGTGATATACGACATTTTTTGTTTTTTTATCAGGCGCAAGAACAAATAAAGGGGATGATTTGCCGACACGTGAACATGCCACTTATAACTTACCATGGGAAAACACGGATTTACATTTTGTATGAGAAAATGTTTTTCTTTTATTTTAATTTTTCACCAACTTTCCAATTTTTTTTTTAAGTTATTCTGCTATTCCGGACGGAGACAAATACAACAAATCAAAAACCATAAAAATCGGTCCAACCGTTCTCGAGTTATAAGTGTTCGAACAAACCCGACTTTGTTTTATATATATAGATATACCTATATATAAAACAAATATGTATTGGATTTTTTTTTCCCCAAAAAAAAAATGTTTGGGAAAATGTTTTTATTTTTTCGGAAAATTTTTTTTTTTGGAAATAATATGTACCTATGGTAAATGTTTTTATTTTATTTTATTTTTTCGGTAATTTTCCAATGTTTTAGTAGTTATTATGCTATTCGGGACGGAGACAAATACAAAAAAACAAAACCATGAAAATCGGTCTATCCGTTCTCGAGTTATAACAAACGCGGTTTCACCCGCGTGGTGATGAAAAATTGTGATAATGATGCTTTAAAGTATTTTATATTGTCGTTAATTTTTCAATGTTTTTATATTATTTTGCTATTCGGAGCTGAGACAAATCCAACAAATTAAAAATCATGAAAATCGGTCCATCCGTTCTCTATTTATATATATGTGTTCGAACAACTATATTGTTCGAACAACTATATATATGTATCTTCGAATAACTATATTGTGAAATGTATGTAAATTGTAAGTTATTGGGTATAATTGGGATACGTGGTATAAGAACATTGTTTCCCTTGGCTTCTCCAGTTAAGATTGTTGCCTTCACAATATGCCTTCCTAGTTCGGTGACTCTCAACCGAGTACCGTTGCATAATCTTGGCGCGTCCAAGTTACGCATTAACAAAACGGGTACACCTACTTTTAATTCCAACTTATGTGATGGCACCCCAGATAACTCCAAAGAGTTTAGGAACTCCACGGGGTAAGTCGTAGTGTCATCGGATGATATAACTGTGTCGATGGAGTTATACACTGATGTTTCGCTGGTTATTTCGTCCAAGATTTTTTTATTTCTCGCAACAGTCTCATTTGTTGGTGCCAGTATGGTTCTTTCACACAACCAATTTTCGTCAAGAATATATTGTTGCAGATTTGCAAAAACTTGATTAATGAGTTCGTCTTCCGACTCCACGACATGGCAAAAGTGGTGTGTGAAAAGAACCATACCTTCTTGGTCGGTGTGTAGGTGGCCTTCACCAATTTCTATGAGTTTTTGAGCAAATGCTCCTGACTCGACATCGCTAAATAACTGGACTCGCATGCTAGTGGTAAGATAAAGCTTTTCAACTTTAGTCCACAGATATGATGCTTTCAGACATGCATTAATCTCGTCTGCTGCAGTACCTCTCTCGATAACAGGTAAAGTCTGTCTGAAATCCCCTGCCAATAACACTACCACACCACCCATCAACTTTTTATTGCGTTGAATGTCTTGTAGACAGAGATCAAGCTCCTCGATGGCGCGTTTGTGTGACATTGTGCACTCGTCCCACACGATCAGCTTACATTGTTGCAACAGGTCGCCGCGGGCACTGTTCTTACTGATGTTGCACGTTGGGGTTTCTTCCCTTGCCAGATTAAGAGGTAATTTAAAAACCGAGTGTGCCGTCCGTCCACCGCTCAGTAATGTAGCAGCGATCCCAGAGGAAGCCACTGCTAATGCAACATCTTGCGGTGTCGACTACAACGGGCGAGCCCGTCACCACAGGACGTTTTAACGATTAGTCGTTCTGTCGCCCTGCAGTGAACGTAGAAGACTTTGGACAGTACAATCCTACGTCCAGCTACGTCACAACCCGTGAGAGTCCAACGCCTTACCGCGAGTTAGCCAGGAATAAACCCGGCGGGCTCGAGATACTCGCGCCCTCACTTCCAATTGTGACCAGATTTCTCCGGTCTCTCGATTGGTCCCGAGTTCGAGGTCGCTTGCGCGGTCCTCTCCCTTATGAAGCGGTGAAACGGAGTGCACCGAATCTATCGCGGACCAAGGCGTCCTTTGCCCGCCTCTTACACGGGATCGGATGGCCAATGGTCAATTCAAGAGCAGTCGCCATAAGGTACGCAACCACCCCCGCTCTATAGGAAACAATACAGTTCCCAGACTCCCCCGACTGTTAGTCGGAGAGCACTATCGATTGGCTTGCGCCGCACGGTGTGCAGACCGTCCAGGGGCGCCATAGGTTTGATTCCCAGGGGAGACTGGTTGACCCAGTGTCCTACCCTGGATTCGCACCCCATGCGGGGAGGCCGTCGGATGGGTGTTGACCCGTGAGTGTGACCGACCCTGAACACTTGGGTCATCGTGGCCAACTCATCATGGGCCCGTTAGCCCCCAACATTACGGTCATTAGCCTCGTTGCTAATGCAATATTCCGGCTTTACGAATTTTTGCTAGAAGCAAATTAAGCAAAAATATTTTTCCCGTACCCCCCCGGGGCATCAAGAAAAAAAGGCCGCCTTCACCAAGCTCAACTCGTTGTAATATTTTGTTATAAATGTCTTTTTGCTCGGGTAGCAGCCGTGGCTCAGTTTCGCTTACCTGAGCATCTAATAAAACGGTATCGTAGCTTAGCTCTTTGATGACATCGGTCGACAGCTCTCCTCGACGCTGTGGTATGGGCATACCGAAGTCGGACAATTTCTTTCCGGAAATTGATATTATTTTGTCCTCTATAAGTCTCAGTGCTTCATTCAAACAAAGATTATTGTTGACTTGATCCATCCTTTCAAATCTGTTTTATGATATCTTCTGAAAATGAAGTTTTATACTTATCCCATAGTTGAAGAAGATTTGATAAACCGCAAGTGCATTATTTTCTAAGTGCAAAACCGCAAGTGCAGTTTTTCTAAAAACTTCCCTCTTAAGGCTATTTTTGGACAGTAACTCAAATTTAGGAATAATTCAGAACCGGCGACCAACGAGACAAGTTTTAGAAAATAGCTCAATAATACCCAGAAGGAAAACATCATTTGGACAAAGACATTACTCTTTCATTGCGCCGAGATTTTACAATTTGATCAATATGAACTTGACATTCAGGGAATTCAAAAATAAACTAAAGAAATGGTTATCGAATCATGACAGACTAACCATACATCAAATGTTAGAAATAATAGTATAATAAAACATAGGTGCACAAATTATTAACATATTTTTAAACATATATGTTAAGTATATTTTAACATTGAACTAACTACCAAAAATTATTTGACTTTGACAATGAAGTATACTTTTTAGACTAGGTAATTTTATATTAATAAATATTAATGACCGTTTCTTCCTTTTCTCACATATAACTTTATTTATTTTATTTAATCGAATTTTATATGATATTTATTGCAGATTAAATAATGGAATTGCATTTTATTTATTATATTATCTTTTAATATTTTATTATTATTATTATTTTTTTATTTTATTCTGAAGACCACATTTTAGGGCAATTTAGTGTCATTAGCTTTTTACTAAAACTTGTATATTTGTAAGCAACCAAGCAATCAAGCAATCTTGATTGTAATATTGGAGTCCTGTCCACCCTAGAACGGGCTAGTCCCAGTTGGGTGACAGAAACAAATAAGCAAAAGGTTAAGGGTTTGCCATTCGGTTCCTGTTATTTTTATAAGCTAATCAATGTTTCATAGTAATTAATTCTTAAATAAATAAATAAATAATAAATAAATAAATAAATAAAATTATATCAATATTGCAAATAGCTCCCTTATTTGCGAAGGAGAGCGACACAGCACGGCCTCTTCCATTGTGGCATCCCAGTGGTTGTCATCTTCCAACAACCCCAACTTCTCACACGCTTGTCGAAAAGTTTCAAGTTCTTGGCCGTCAACTGTTTTTAGACTTGAGAAGTTAGTGGGGCCCTGTATTACATTTAGCAGCATTCGCAAACAGTAACATTCGAAGTTACTAACGTGCACTGTGTAAATGCGCCCAAGATCATCTCCTGCTTTTACACCTGGCCAGCCGTCGACAGATGTTCCTTGTAAACGACGTTTCCATTCTTTCAACGACACGTTCCAAGTATAGTAGCGGGGTACGTCAACATAAAGTAATGTTTTTGCAAATGCGTCATTTTGGCAAAGCATGAAGAATGCAGTTAGTGTCGTCTTAGGTAGTGTGGCCATTCTATCTCTAAAATTGTTTTCAGTGAAATAAATCCGCTGGCCATTGAACAGATGTACTGCAAGATGAGTGACTGTTGGATGTCTCTCATGCAGAGGCAGACCCAAAATCCGCCACGCTGCTTCGTTACTACTAACATATCGACCGGTTCGAAATGTTTGTACCTCATCTCTCGGGTCAATGTGAACATTCCCTTGCTGTCGTATGTTAAAAATAGCCTAATCACTACCTTTGTTAATATATTTACAAATATATTTTATAGCCTGTACCGTATTGCAGAACTACATTTATATGGCAATTAAACATCTTGATGAGAAGAGGAGAATATGGTACTATCCAGCTATTGTCAACCAATACTTCCTGTGGTCCACCTCTGATTTTTTGAGTTATCGTACGGCCGCCATCTTCTGGTGCTCTACTCCTGTACAGAGGATAGCCCTTGTCGTTGGTTTGAGTACCTTTTAAAAGCACCCTTGGATACTTTTTGGTACATTTGCCTTCCTTCATGCATGGTGATGACGGGTTTAGTGCACCACAGGGACCGTGAATCATATTTTTGGTCACAGTATCATAGAGCTTTCGATCAGTTTCGGCGTTGGGTATCTCTGCATTTATAACTTCATCAATTTGGTTAGGGCGTAATTTATCCATCAACCACAGCAGTAAGTGCACGTGAGGCAAGCCTCTTTTCTGCCCCTCGATCGAGTACATGAAGCACTTCATATCACCAAATATTTTACCTTTTGCAAGTAGAGCAACTAATTTTTGAACTTTTATTTTAAATACTCTGGCTGTTAAGTCATGTCTGTCCGTTGAATTTTGACCTGGAATGAGCTCTTTAGTGATTTCTGGCCAGGCGGGATTACATGTCATTGTAATGAACATATCAGGCCTCCCGTAGTTACGCACGTATGTGAACGCATCCTGGGTGTATTCGTGAAGATATCTCGGGCTATTTACAAATGATGACGGGAGAATTACCATTTGACCCAAGTTATTTGGATCTAAATCCGCATCATTCCTTATCGCGTCTTGTAAATGTATATAATTTTCTGCTCGCAGTTTCGTTTGGTTCAAGGCAATAAACCTTAAGCGCTCACTCTCCACTTTGACGTACATGTCCAGCAAAAATTGATGTAGGAGAATCGCACTCGGGAATCTCTGATCTTTCTATGTACGCTGGCGACTTTTTCTACTCTTCCTAAAAAATACAATACCTGCTTATTCAATGAAAATTATAGCAACATACTAATTAATAATCAAAAAATAATTCTAATCTGCTAATTGTGAAACAAAATCACGCTTTTTACCTATGCAATGGAGATAAAAACGAAGTAATTTCTATAATTACCTACTAACCACAAACAAATTACGCTTTCGTTGTTTTATTGTAAGTAATAATTAATTTACGATTACGATGATAACATTAATTACGGACACATTATGGACACAGCTGTCAATGACGTCGCCATAGTAACGTCACGCAATCGTCGCCATAGTAACGTCGCGCAATCGTTACAAACTTTCGCGTTTATAATATTAGTGGGAAGTAGGATTGTTGAGAAAATTTTCAAAATATATGTTGACGCTTAGAATTTAAATTTCGAATATCAATTTCTTAGATTTTTCCTACTTACTTGACAGTTATCGTTATATTTTAGATAATTCAGACTATATCTTTATAAATTATAGCCTATGTGTTATTCTGATGTGTAAGCTATATTATTGTAAAGTTTCATCAAAATCCATTCAGTAGTTTTTGCCTGAAAGAGTAACAAATATCCATACATACATACAAACTTTCGCGTTTATAATAGTATAGGATATTAATTTTTAATTCGATTACATTCAAAATTGTATTATAACTAGTAATATGCACATTTTATGTATAATTCACTATTTCAATTTGATAATCCTCTGACCATTTCAATTTGATTTTTTGACTATTTATTATAAGGTTCCATTTTGGGCCCTATTCTATTTTTAGTATATGTAAATGATTTACCAATGTATTTCAACGATATAAATGTAACGATGTTTGCTGACGACACTAGTTTAATTGTTGCCGGTAAAGATATGGAAGAATTATTGATTAACGTTAAAATTAATCTATTCAAACTAAATAGTTGGTTTGAAGGCAACAACCTCACACTAAATGCGTCTAAAAGTAACTTCATACATTTTACAAATCATCGAAATCGGAATAAAGGTTCGCCAATAATACTTTCAATAAATAACACTGCCATTCCTCAAACTCATTGTACTAGATTTTTAGGTGTTCATGTCGACGAACTTTTAAAATGGAACTTTCACTGTGAAAACCTCGAAAGTAGGTTAAGTCGGGCATGTTATGCTTTAAGTATTGTAAGAAGGTCGTTGGATGAATTGTAAACAAGAAATGTTTATTTCAGCTATATTGAAGCTATCCTAAGTTATGCCATTACGATCTGGGGAAATTGTTATGCTTGTCATAGGGAACCAATATTTATACTCCAAAAGAGAGCAGTGCGAATAATTGCAAAGGTGAAAAGGGAAGAGTCGTGTCGACCCATTTTTAAAAGGCTAAGAATCCTCACCTTAACCTCACTATATCTCTTTAAGTTACTGACTGAGTTTTTTAACCGTTAACTACACTCGCGGGGTACAAACGTACCCCACGTACCCAACAATTGGAATAATATTAAAGTAATTCGATTCTCAAATGGCGTTTTATTCCTATAGTAAAATAGGAAATATATATAATTTCTCATTTATATTAAAATTTTCCTAAAAAAGAAAAGGGGTACAAAACAACCCCATAGTGGACATACGTGTGCCAAAACCGCGAGTGTAGTTAAGGGTTAAGAATAAAGAAACACATTATAAAAAGTTTTCAGATACACATACTAAAAATACGAGAAATAAATTAAACATTTTTATACCATGTATTAAACTAAACACAGCAAGGCAAGGCACAAAATACTCCGGGCCATATTACTTTAACAGGCTACCGGAAAGGTTAAAAACTATTCAAGTGGAAAGCTTATTCAAAAAGTTACTTAAAGAATTCTTATTAGACAAAGCTTTTTACTCGATCGATGAGTCTGTTAATTTTAAATAATTTTTCAAATTTTTTGGCCATTTTTTTGTCAATTTTAAGTAGCATTTTTTAATTATTCTGACTTTTTCTGATTTTAATTTCTTGATTATTTTTATCGATTATTGTAATTTGTGGTTTTAGTAAATAAATCTTAAAAATGATTTGGATGCCCTAAAAGCAATAATGAAGTAACTGTATGTACGTGGTGATAAATTTAAATATTGTAAAAACGGACTAATACACTGTAATTTAAATGTACCTAAATATTAAGTTTCTACAATCTGTTAAGATTTTTTTTGGAAATAAATTAAAATTGAAAAAAAAAAAAAAAAATATATAATTCCTTTTTTCATCTATAATTATTTCAATTTGATTATTTCACTATTCATTGCAATTTCTATTTATTATTTACCTCTTTTGTGTTTTTGAAATTAATTTTATTGTGTTTTATGATAGGCATTTTACAAATATAATTTGCAGACTGACAGACTGACAGACGCATTGACATATCAATGACCTAGTTTTTAGAGTAATGATTAATTTCTACATACATTGTTTATTGCCTTAAGTTAAGTCCTAATATTATTAGATATTTTTTAAATATATTTTTTCTCTTTTAACATACGTAGTTTAAAGTATGCACAAGCCACTATTTTCTTGGTATAGTGGCTTGTGCATACTTTATCGACTATAGTATAGTGGCTTGTGCATACTTTATTGACTATAGACTTTATCGACAAGTATCGACTAGTCGCCTGGAACTTGACAGTACGTGCTACGAACGGTAGGAGATACAGGGTTTTATTCCTGGTGTCATGCCGATGTACTTCCTTATTGCAATAGATATTACGGCATTCTCTATTTAAAGTAGCAATACGAAAGAAATAGTGATAGATTTATAACAAACTCCCGAGCCAACCCTGGGTGCAGCAGGCATGTCATAGTGGAACTAAGGACGGGTTATAATAATTGAACGCGTATACAAAATTTCGTTTCTGTGCTGTTGAGAGGTCCCCTCGTTGGAAGCCAACCCTGGATGCAGCAGCCCTGTCGCGGTGAAGCTTAAAACGGGCTATCGTAATTGAATGCTTATACAAAATTTCGTTTCTGTGCTTTTGACCGAGGAAGTGTATACTCGTCGGCAGCCGATCCTGGGTGTAGAATCAAGTCTAGAGTCAAGTAGATTTAGAGAGTTAATGGGCCCTTGGAGTTGGCCATGAAGACCCATTCTGTTCAGGGTTGGTCACACTCACGGGTCAACACCTATCCGACGGCCTTCACGCATGAAGTGCGAGCCTGGGTAGGACTCTGGCCTTATGGTTAGTTTCCCTGGGAATCAACCTTCTGGCGCTCCTGGACGGTCTGCGCACCGTGCGGCGTTAGCCAATCGACTGGGCACTCTGACTAACAGTTAAGAGTTTCAAGGCGATAGGTGAGGGCAGCAAACCCCGGGGTGAAATAGGGTAAACCCCCCCCCCCCCCCGTACCGCCCCGAGAACCCATTTATTCGAAAAATAAAAGGTATTTACAGAGAAAAAATAAAAAATTACAAAATATTACAAAATCTACCGAAAAAAAAAACAAAAATAGCGTAAATTTAGGAGCCGGTAAGCGGGGTAGAGGACGCTCTAGCTAGAACAATGAAGGTGAAGGCGCACTGTCCGTGGGCAGGTCTCGGAGGAGCCACGGTGGGGAGGAATCCCTGGATCCTGCAAAGAACGAAACGCCCCTCGGGGCGGTAAAGAGACGGACACAAAGACGGGCACTGACCAAATCCGGGTACCAAATCGGAGAACGCCCAACGCACGCGCCCACTGCATCCATCAATTTCTCCCGTGCAGCCGCTAGAATTGGGCAAGACCAAATTACGTGTTCCGCAGTTTGGCGACCATACCCACAGGCGCACCGGGGGTCATCGGCAAGTCCAAAGTCAAATAGTTTGGCTCTGAACTCTCCGTGGCCCCCAACCAGCTGCGTGGTATAGTGGTCGAACCGCAGAAACGAATTTGCCATCCGCACTGCAACGGACGGGAAAAAGCAATGGGTGAGGCGGCCCGTACCCCCGGCGTCCCATCTAGCCTGCCAGACACGCAAGGACTCCATCCAAATCAGGCGGGCAAACTCCCCAGCTCGGTGCGCCACCGGGTCGATCGATAGGCCATGAAGGACTACCGGCTCGCCCCGACGGTACCGCGACAACGCTGCACGCTCCAGAATCTCCAGGTCAATCGGCAGAACGCCAGCGATGACGGGTAACGCAACTCTGACTAACAGTCGGGGGAGTCTGGAAGCAGTACTGTTTCCTATAGAGCGGGGGTGGTCGCGGACCTTACGGCGACTGCTCTTGAAACGACCATCGGCTACCCGATCCTGGGTAAACAGCCGGGCAAAGGACGCTGTGGTCCGCGATAGATTTGGTAAACACCGCTTCACCGCTTCGTAAGGGAGAGGACCGCGCAAGCGACCTCGAACTCGTAACCAATCAAGAGACCGGAGTAATCTGGTCACAATTGGAAGTAACGGCGTGAGTGTAGGCCTGCCAGGTAAAACTCCTGGCTATCTCGTAGTTGGCCTCTTACGGGCTTGTGGCGTAACTAGACGGTGGACTGTTTTGTCCTCAAGTCTTCTGCGCTCACTCTAGGGAGATAGAACGACTAATCGTTAAAACTTCCTGAGGTGACGGGCTCGCCCGCTGTAGTCGACAACCCAAGTTGTAGAATAAAGTCATTCTCACCATAAAAATGCATTGTCATCTTAACCACTGTGTCGGAACTGAAACAACATGTAAAATTTCAACTTCATAGAATAAGAGGATGTGGTTCTAATTAGGCTTGCAGTATTTGATCTACAAAAACTAACAAACATTGCAAGATAAATAAAAGCTTGTAAAACAATCGCTACCATATACTCGTATATACATATATATTTTTAATATTTATCCATAACATAAATCATTAATAATAATTAAGTACTAACTATTGAGTAAAACTAGTAGTAAAGAAAAAAATACTACAGTTTTTTTTAATACCTAAATAATGATAAAAAAAATACAGGTCCATGTGAATGTTACTGCCTCACTAGGCCTAGGCCTATGTCGAGGCAGTAGTGTAATGATGTTTTATGATCCAAGAGCAGCACAGCCTTAAAATATATAATATAGATACTATTTTTTTTTGTCTAGGTATTTTATATTTTCTAACATATATTAAATATTATTGACCTTATTTTTTTTTAAATTATAGCTTTATCTTTCTCCTTAGTTTTAAGTCAATTCTTTTTGTCACACTGTATTTGATTGTTTTTTTTTTGAGGACCATATTTTAGGGCAATTTAGTTTTGTGAGCATTTTACTAAAACTTTTACACAGTTTATTGTAAAATTAGAGTCCCGGGGTGGACAACCCCAGAACGGGCTAGTCCCAGTCGGGTGACAGAATTAAATAAGCAAAATGTTAAGATTTTGCCATTCGGTTCCTGTTATTATAGTGGCCAAATCACGTACGTTCGTACGTGATACGGCAGGGCGGTTAAATAAGAACCTTTAGTAGATTCTCCTTTATGTTCTCCAGTAGCCAACGCACCACCATCTTCTTCAGCACTGTTGTCGATGTTGATGTCAATGCATTTCCCCCCTCCCCCTCCCCACTTGCCCCTTAGATATGTATCTATCGCATCGCTTCATTTCTCGATTTATCCGCGCTGCGCATGTGTTACTTTGCATATTTTCACTCACTGCTAACGTACGGCGCGGAGTTATAAGGTGAGAGCAGCCGACAGACAGAGGGCTTTCGTCATGCAGAAGCGTGCAGTCCGCATAATAGCTCGCGTGGCGCTTGATACGCCAGCTAGGCCTCTGTTTAGAGATCTCTGCATCATGACGCTGCCGTCCATTTATATAATGGAAGTAGCGCTGTTCGTTCGCAGACATCTAGCCGATTTTGAAGTGAATGGTGTGCATCATCACTATCCAACAATATCCCGTAGCATGCTACGTTCGGTTAGTCATGCATTATCCAAGTCGGAGAGGCTAGCCTATATCGCCGGCCCAGCGGTTTACAACAAACTCAGCGAGCACAATAGGCAGGCGCAAGCTCTTGACGTGTTTAAGAGACGCCTTAAGAGGTACCTTTCAGATAAGGCTTTTACTCACTGGAGGAATATTACTCGAGTGAAGTCTAAAATGCTTTCGTGGCTAAAGTAATTAATGATATATTTGCATTTTGTCTGGTATTTCTACTTTTTACATTATTCTTGTGTTTTTTCTTCGTTTTGTTTATTTTATCTTTTCGTTACGATAAAAAAGGCTTGTTTGCTAATATGTATGAATGTTTGCTAATCTGTATCTGACTTGTATACCAGTATACTAATAAAATGAATATGAATATGAATATGAATAATATGAACATATTGTAAATCCTCGGCGAGTGAAATACTCAATGTAACTGTGCGTATGCTGACTTCTTAGCTTCTTGTACTTGTACGTAGACGTATTCTTAGTCACCATGTCATATATGTAGTAATAAAGTACTATTGTTTATATAAATAATTATCTGATATTATGTACTTGAAATTCATTAAATAGTAAATCGGAGGGGTAGCGGTAAGGTCTATTATCAATTACCTTACGAGTAATTAGGGTTTTTTGAGCCCTTATTAAGAAATCAATAATCAAACAATTCAAAATGTAAGGTGGTGTGGTGTACTCATGAAGGTCCAAATCTTCTTTGATTCGTCCGTAGTAAATTAAAAATATTATAAAAAGTAAATCTAGGTGTATTACATTATTCACCGAGTGTCTTATAATTTGTGATCGTCGAGGGAAACGAGCAGGTCATGATCCATGCACAGCTTTTAGTAGGTGCCTAATACCGTTTCGTATGCGGTTACAGATTGGTGTTTAGTCACAGCGGGGAGCGAAAGTGAATAGAGGCAGCGGCGTGAAAACCGTTTTCACTAACGGTCGACGCGATAACAAGTTTGATTATTATGCAGCGGGTTGGCTGTCGGTTGGCGTTTCGATTAAAACAAACTTTATCTCCGCGTTGGCCCGACAAACAGGCTGATGCAATATGCAGGCGGCGACTATTTAATCACATTATCTAACTGATAACAAGATAGAATTGCTCCTTTATAGCCGAGACAGATTTCTGATATAATATATAAATAAATACAGACGGAGCTACCATGAAATCACCGACCGGAATCGGGTCCTACTATTATTACACTTCCGGGAGAAGAGCGGTGGACTCCGGACTAACGATTGGCGCTGGTAGGTTTAAGACAGTTGTGTTGCCAAATGTTTTCGTGCACATTTCTTCCCATTCACTCCCTCTCCAAGCCGTAGAAATTAAGATACGGAAATTGCAGTTTTAGATATTTTTTCTAGATAGGAGTTGAATATTTCTCTCAGGAAACTGCTTCGAGACCGAATGGACATCTATCTAGAATCCAATCTGGGTTTCTCGATTATCGAGAAAGTTTTGGTATTGGAATTTGCGTTTAGAGCCATTCCGCGTAAGCTGTATTTGCAAAATTCTGTCAGATATTTGTTGGCTAGATCCAATGGTAGGCTAATTACCTCGCGAATAACAGCAAGGACTTTGTCATGGAGTTAAGTGTACGGTCCTTGATCTAAAGCCGCCTTGTAGCCAGCTAAAATATGTCTAGCTATGCCAGGGATATTGCTACAAAGAGGACAAAATTATCCTCTGAATATCTCCAACGAGCGAGGTTATTAGGATCTGGAATTGTAGGTATGCTGGCAAGCATTTAAATAATATTTCAGCACCTCTGGCATCCAGTCATTCAACATAATCATCCAGTGCATTGTTGAAGGAGGAATGTTCCTAATATTGTCCAGTCATTTGGCATTGAAGACCAACAGCATGAGTCATATTGTTGCTGTTGTAGTCTCCTCACAAGAGGAATTTCTTCAGGTCCTGGCCGCTCGTGTATTAGGTTCCAGTTCGCTTGTATGACCAGTGTCATTATAGCTGATTCGAGCAAGATATTTTTTGTTGAAGCCTATACGGGACTTGTAGATCATTTGATTCAGTATGTACACTTACTATATGCATCGATATTGCCGGATCCCTAGAGTTGGACAGAATCAAACTTTTTTTTAATCTAAAGTTGAAGCCGAGCAGAAAAAGCAGTTTCGGAGCCAGACCAAAAATGTGTTTGGAGGTGAAAACTCTATTTTCCTAAAAGTTTTAATAAAGAGGCGAGTTTATTGCCACCTGGGGATATACAACAGCTAACCATTGCTATTTTATTGATGATCGCCTTATAGGTTACGTTTGTACACACGAGAATACTAAAAATCTAAACAGAAAATGCAAATAATAACTTAAGCCCGTGAGGTATAGGTTTTGAAAGGCGAGTCATGAAATGAAGAGTAATAATGAACATTAATCAAACCCAACAATAATATTTATTGTAGATGCAAATTAAGTTTTATGAATTAGCCTAATTTAATTTATTACGATTTAACCTATTAATTTAACCTATTAATTTAGACGACAATGATTAAACTCATATATAATAATGCTCTAGTAATACTAGTTACCATTGAAAATATACCTACTGACCACGCTGGATCCATTATTGATGGAATATAAAATAGTTTTAATCAAGATAAAACTTGTTAAAGTTGCTACTTTCTGGGGCAATATGGGGTGACTCCTAGCTCCATATTTAATTGAAACAAAAAGCGGTTTCGACAAAGTTACGTTTAAAATTTCCATCTGGCAGTTACATCTGGCGTGTCGGGATGTTAGGATTACAAGGAGAAGCGACCTTGACAGTTAGGCTCGGTGCAAATATCCCTTACCAATCGAACACGTGACCTTGACCGTGAACATATGGGAAGAAAAGAATTGAATATAAACTACCACGCAACTGCCCCACAAAACACAACAGAAAAGACTGAGGCACCAAATCGAGTTCCGGCATTCTTACCGTATGTCAAAGGAGCATTAAATCGGATTAGCAAAATGCTGAGCAATTTTAGGATTTAAATGTTCTTTAGACCATCTTCAAGTAAAGCTCAATTCATGAGGCTCGAGAAACGTGAACATCCAGCGAGAAAATCGGAAATTTGCGAGTACATATTGAACAGTGGAAAAAACCACAGGTAAGCATACGAAATCAAAAGAAAGCCAAAGTTCAATCCAGATGAAGGTTTCAAACCGTCCACTACATGGAACCCCTCTATAATTAAGAAGTTCTCATCGCCAACCTCCAACAACAGGAACGTTAAGCAGGACACAGTGAGTTATGTGTTCACAGGCGTTTTTCATAATTCGCTCCAAAATATGCATTGCTACGATCTGCAACAGCTGGGGACGCATAGTAGAAATTGAACTACCCTCCCCAATACACAATGAACGCAGAACGCAGGCGGGTAGCGTCCGCGATAGACGCACTCTTATTATCCTCGAGACTGTAAATTTGCCAAAACATCGGTTAAAACTATCGTTTTAGGCCGTAGCTTTGAGAGCTTAAAATGATGGATTTCTAATTTAGATTGAAATCGCTGATGGTGCAAGGTTTTAATTCTCGATGAGGTAGAAGTTGCAGTTTGCTGCAAACTGCTAGTTCGGGCGACCAAGCGTAGTTCGCGAAAGCTTAAAGACTACTAACAAGCTGCGAAAATTATATACTTCATTCTACTGTAGGTATATAGGGTAAGTTGAGGAGAGATGGACCACTTTTTTTTTGGGGCCCATTTTTTATTTTGTGAATGAGTAAAACACACGCTTATGGTATTATGGCTTATATAGCCGCTTTGAAAACATGCATGTACAGTGATGCTAGTTTTAATAATAGAAATTCAATATTCGCTACATACTTTTGTTATGACTGCTACCATAGAAAAAAAACTTACAATGTGAAAACATTTTTCTCAATTTTTCTGAAAAACGAAACAAAATACGGCCGTCTAATTTTGTACAATTCGCAGCTGCTTCGATAGGACCATTTCAGTGTTGCCAGTTTTTAAAAAAATAACTTGAGTTTGGGAGAAATTTAGGTGGTCCGTCTCTCCCGCTGGTCCATCTCTCCCGAAATTACCATATAAGTGAGTAAATAGACTGAATCCAACCCATATTTTAAAAGATAATCTCATTTTAGACACTTATCATACATAGGCTGTAAAATAGTCTTGTTTTTATATTCAGGGTATACCTACATGGACGAGCTCGTTAAAGTTAATCTAATGTATTAAATTTATCCTCAAGCACTCGTGGATAAGGCGGAGGATTATTAGAATCCCTTAAATGGGGTTAAATGATCCATAAAGGGCAGCCACTTAACTCGAGAGACTGAGAAAAATCAATACATACCCCTAAATGCAATGGTATTAACAGAAATGGAATGTGAAAGTTTTAAATGAAAGCACTTATTTTTTAGATCCCATTACATATTTTTACCGCATGGAGGTTAGACTTCTACACGTTTCTATTTTACCGCCAACAATGACCGTTAGCGGACATGGTAGTGAAACTACTCTTAAATGCGAAACAGTCAAAGAAAAGCAAAGATACCTAAAGTTACAGAAGGCGGAGAAGATCACAATACAATTACAAAACGCCGAGAGCTTTTATAACAATTTTGTAGAAACAAGCGGAAGAATTAACCCGAACGCTTTGCATAGCGTTTGTTTTTAATGAAGTGCCCAAAGGAAACATCAAGTTAGCCCGCTGGAGCAAACGTTAAAAAGGCGCACGGAGTGAAATTCACAAGCAAAAACGGAATATGAATATTCCAGGGCTCATTATCACAGCCGGCTGGCCGATGAAAGGATAACATTTCCGCTGCTCGCGCAAAAAAGAGACTTTTAAAAGGTATTAGCTATTCGACGCGCGATCGCATGCTTCATATTGGTCCATTCCATAAAGGCAGATATGGAAAGATTTGCATATAATTTTTTTAAATTTTAATATCTGTTAGAGAGTTGTGTCTATGACTCGGTACTGTACCTTGACATTTCCATGAAATTGAGTAACACATCATCAAAAGGATATCTGTCATTTACTTAAATTAGAGAAAAAATATTTTTTGTGTGAAGTGCGAATTAATTTTTTTCATTGTTTTTTTTCTGTATTTTGTTTAATACTTTAGAAACGATATTGTGAGGTACAACAAATATCAATTAATTTTGACGAATAAGAGAAATTATATATTAAAAAATCAGTTGTCTATGCAGGCATATCCAAAACTACATAGTTTGCAATCACTCGTGGGTAGGTGTCCGTTGTTGAAATCAATACCGAAACTTAGAAAAGTCGTACTGTCCGGTTTTAAAAGGAATAGACCTCACCATCGAAAAGTGGTAGGTTTTTTAATTACAATTTAATTCTAGCTTAATTTTTACCTGAGTGGCAGTGACCGCCTTTAATACTGGAGGTAGGTAATCCATTGTTGTGGCTTCCTATTTATTTCTATTTATATAAGTAATGCAAATATATAAAATACCAGTAAACAATTTCAGCGTAGGAGTTATGCATAAAAATACTCACAAAATTGAATCAAAAGCAGAAAAAAGAATACATCGCATAGTCTAGTGGCAACGTCACCTAACTAGGCCGGGACCTGTTCTAAGGAAAACATTTATTTTTGAATGTACTTGCAACAATACCGTGTTTATAAAAATGGCATATATTCCATGTATGCACAAAATAACCGAATTGCAAAACCATATTAAAAATGATTAAATATTTAAATTAAATAATTAAATTAAAGTTAGAAGTGGAAAATTAAAATGTCAGCAAATAAATTCAAATCAGAAAAAACACTTTAAAATAGTAAAAATTAGAATAAGAGTTTAAACAAAATAGTCCTGCATTTTACTTATAACTAAGATAAACTATGGTTAAATCTAAAACAAATTATCTCCCTTGGCTCGCGAAGTAAAAACTCGGCCGTCCCTTTTGTACGCGACAGTTTCGCGCATGAAATTGGCGCGAGTCGACGGTCTTGAGAAAAACGACGATAAGTTATAAACCACTATACGGATCATAAAAAGAATAACTCTAAAATGACCGCATTGAAATTTGAAATATAAAACATTATAACTTTATCTCGTAAAACAATTAAGATAATAATGAATAAATATTAGAAAGTTGGCGAACTGTAAAAACTCGCCTATAAAATCAATCGATATTTTTATCACAAAATACGGAAAATATTCAAAAATTGTAACTACAGTTATGTTCTTTATTAAATGCTTTACCAAATATATTATTTTGTTTTACTTATTTGCATACAAAAATATTTAGTTATTCAACCAAGAAAAAAATGATGTATTCTCGTAAAAAATTTTTTTTTTTATTATTTCTGATTACATAGGGTCTGTTTTTTATGAAATTCTTTAAAAATAACTTTTCCACTACATCATACTTCTTAGAAAATCATACCAGAACTTTCAACTTTGCCTGATATTACAGAAAAATCTAAAGTTTTGAGAGTTAGCGTCCGAAACTTGGTAATCAACTTTGAAGTATTCATAATATAAAATTAGTTAGAGTTTTTTAAATATATTGTCCCATTATGTGCTTAAATATATGTCCAATAACTAATTATTATAATCCAAAGAGTCACATTTCATAGAAAAACTATAGAAAATCGCACTCAAAATGTGCACACTATGTACGAAGGTCGCACACTATTTGCGACCCCATATTACGAAACAATTTGAAATGAGCAAAATTCGGCAAATTCTGTGATTATATACGATGTAAATGAAATAATAGCTATTTTATAAGCGAATTAAATCAATATTACGTCATGTTTCGCGATATTTCGGCCGTTTTACAACAAAAAAATACGGACATTTTCTGCAACGCATGTGTTTGACGCATGTGTTATTGCTTACAAATACGTGAAAAAAAGCAGATGGGCTGTCTCAAATCAATAATGCTTATTCATAAACTCTTTTAGAATGCAAATTACTCACGTTTTGCAGGAAATTGCACAGAAACACTTCACAATCACAATTTTGATCACAGAGTCGCGCGCAGTAAATGCCGTCCACCAAACTAACAGATGCCGAGGGCGGTGACCTTTTTTCTCATTTTTTAAATTATTCTTCGCTACCGGCGTTGGATTGAAGCGTTATTTGGCCATATCGTCCTGGACGCAGAAGCGCATAGAACATTATTTCGAATTTTAAATGGCATTTTCGCAGCGGCTAGCGCTGCCTCCCTCAAGGGACGTTACACATTTAGCCGTGGGTCGGCTATCATCCCGGAAGGGACGTTACAAATTCACCGGGTTTAATCTACGTTAAAAAAATAATATATATAATAATAATAAATAAAACAATATTAATAATATAACATAATATAATATAGGATTCAAAATATTCAAATGTCCGGGTTAGATTATAATGTCCAATATTTTTAAAATTCCTTGTCTTCCCTCTTTTGCAAGCCAGTTTCTAAGCGGCCTTTTAAAGTAGGTCTTATTTTGTGCTGATTTTATGTCGCCAGGAAGAGCATTGAAAAACCTTGGGGCAATGAATGTATAGGTTCGCTGACCAAAAGTAGTATACCTTCTGGGTACTGTCATATTAATATCTTCGGAAAACCTCCTTGATAAATTATTTTGTTAAAAAAATATTTATCTGATTGAACTTAATATATGATAGTGATGTTTTCAAATATAGTTGCCTAGTATCCAACACATTATATTCATTGAAAAGATTTTCCGAAGGATAACGATACGGCTTTCGCATGATAATCTTTAAAATTGACTTTTGTGTAATATCTAAGGGGTAAAGAATGGTTTTAGAACAACCACCCCATCCTATCATCCCGTAGCTCAATATACTCTCCCACGATGCATAATAAACGCTTTTTAGTGTTCTCGGGCCTAAAATATTTCTTGCCTCTTTTAAAGTGTATTCTAGTTTGCGATGCTAATTTCTGTGGCAATTAGGCAAAACTACATAAGTCAGAAATAACATTTTCTCAGGAGAGCATTTTGAAATTTAGGATAACTTCAAATCTGTTAATCTATATTATTTTTTTTGTATAACATGACTAAAATTGGCATATAGAATAAAAGATGTGTGCTCTCCTAAACTATATGTGTAATTTTAAAATAATATGTATCAATAAAAACATAATTAACTTATGCTACTATGACCACCTATCAATAGTTGAGAAAAAGTACATAAGTTACACATATGTAGTTTTGCTCATCTCAACAATATATAAGTAGTGAGAAAGTAGGTGCTATAACTTCTTTTATAATGAAAGAGTAAAGAAAACGCTGTTAAATAGTCATAGTTAACATCATTTTGGCCAAAAAACGACGTATGTAGTTTTGCCTAATTGCCACAGATTTATCCGTGTGTTCTTGCCATCTTAGTTTATTATCTATGGTGATACCGGGATATTTAAATGATTCCACTCTTTCAAAAATATGACAGTTGCAACCATTCTGCCTGTTGCATGTATGTATAACAATGTTGTGTTCCCATGAGGGTTGACCTTTAACATTAATACTAAAAGTAAATAATTTTGTTTTTACTATATTTAAACTCAGCAGCGAATTATCTAACCAATCTCTAACTATATTTATGCTTTTGTTGGCTTTTTCAAATGTCGTTTTCCAGTTTTCACCTTCAAATATAATTGTAGTATTATCGGCAAATAATATAGTTTTTCCTACTAGATCACATAGATTGTTAATATAAATTAGAAATAAAATAGGCCCGAGCACACTATCTTGGGGCACGCCGAACGATATACCGACAGGATTACTGATAGTATTATATGTATAGCCGTGATTTGAGTTCTATTTGACAGATAGCTCCTAAACCAATCTAGAGCGACTGCTACACAACCAATGTCTCTTAGTCTTTGTAATATTTTTTTATGCGAAACCGTATCGAAAGCGTTCGCGAGATCTAAAAATATAGCTAAGCATTTATTGCCTCTGTCCAGGCTTTCACTAATAGAAATGTTCACCTTTGCAATGGCATCCATATTGCCCCTTCCATTCCTAAACCCGAATTGACTTTTTGACAAAAGGTTCTTTTCATTTAAGTAATTCAGAAGTAAAGTATTTCCTAGAATGAAATTATAAAATTTTATTTTGCGGCCAAAGTATACTAAGTGTGCTAACAGGAAATCAAATTTAGGAACGCGACCAAATGCGTAATGTATTAAAAGCCTCAATGAAATGTTTTGAATTTAGGTTTCACCTCTTTTATTTTTTTCTTGAACCGTTAAGTTGGAGAAGAAATATTGCGGGAATTCCATGAAGCAAATCGAACACAGGCCTGCCAATCATCGGTCAAGCACTCTTATCGCTGTTACACACGCTTGGATCACAATAAGCCAGTTGCGGGGGAAATTTATAATGGATTGTGGTATTATTGTATGTTATATATTATAAAATCGAAGACTATCGCTGTTGTTTGACATTATAAATAGGATAGAAAACGAATATACCGCGTGAAATTTGTAGCACCCGACGTTTCGGTGAAGTTGCAGCCGCCGTTGTCCAGGATAGACTGAAGAGCTGTCAATCCGTTGTTTTGCGGGTAGACCGCATACCGCTTCCGCCACTGCGTAGGTTATAACGGTGGTGGGGGGCCGGGCTCGGGCCGCGGGAATTTTGAAAATCCGTCTTGCGCACAACACTCACTGTATCCTGTTTTACGTCTTTGCGTTCGGCTTTCGGCGGCGGGAACATTTTAAGAAGAGGGTTCCACGTAGAAGAGAGTTTGTAACCGTCGTCGTCTCTATTGAAGTTCGGGGTTTTTCTTATTTCAATGGCTTCCCGGATCATGCGAGGAAAGTAGAATTGTTCTTTGGATAGCACAGTGGGATATTGAAACTGCATCCAGTGGTTACTTCCGCTATCCAATATATGTTCGCAGATCGCCGGCTTTTCTCGGTGAACGTTTTGACGTGACAACGTCTTATAAATCGATGGAGCCTGCTGCGCGCACGAAAAAACATGACTCACGCGGCGTTACCTCGCTCTGAGGAGTTCTATTTATTATATTTATTATTCAATATAAATGCTGCCATCTACCGGTTGCTACAATAATTATTTACTAACCTCAGTCTAAAATAGTACGAATGAAAATCACTAGATTGATTTAAATTCTTGACATAATTTTATATGTATTCTTGATATACGGAATGTTATTACTGAACGGACAATTTTCTTGTGGGTACAACAAAGTGCAACGAAGTAAGCAACTTTTATTAAAAAAAAAAAAAAGTATGAAAAGCTATCATTACGATGCGCTCGGTTGGTAAAATGTCGCTGACATTGTTTATTTACGACGTATTACCTACCGCTAGATGGCGCAGCGTGCTCAAACGCTTCTCAAACCGTTATTTAACAGTTTGAGATTTCAAACTTTCAAATTAAAAAAAACAGTACACTTTAGTCAATAAACAATTTACAATTATACTGCTATACAATAATACATTTATATGTTGTAGTCAAATCGGTGAGTATAAAAGCATATATTTTTGGGTGTTTGTAATAAACAATATCAGAATCTTAAATGAAACTGCTTCAAATGCAACCATTCCATCAGTATTTTCTTATGACGTTGTCACGTTCAACTATCGTCAGTAAACTGACTTTACAGACAACCGGTTTTTTAACAGCTTTGATGTGTTCTGTCAGTCGCGTGGCTATGGGCCGTTTCGTTTGTAGCCTACGTTGGACAGTTATAACCTACGCAGTGGCGGAAGCGGTATGCGGCCTACCCGCAAAACAACGGATTGACAGATCTTGAGCCTACCCTGGACAACGGCGGCTGCAACGTCACCGAAACGTCGGGTGCTACAAATTTCACGTGGTAAATTCGTTTTCTATCCTATTTATAATGTTATATATTATATCTGAAGTCAAAGAGATAAAATTGTATTCTTTAATATTACTGCTCCAGGTTCATTTTATGGTTTACTAAAGTTAAGCACCGTGTATTATAGTTGTAACTATTTTAGTTTGGTCTCATCCCACGTGGCGTCTTAGCGTCGCTTCGTTGCGGTTGGAGGCAATGAATTATTGCAGCGCCCGGAGGAAGTCGTAAAATATTGCATCCTCGGTTAAATAGGAGCTATTACTGATACCCCTAGACGTTTAACCAAACCGTGAGCTCTAGCACGCTTCTTACAAACTACCCGTTAAACACCACTCAAGAATACTATTCAGACTTTGATTCATGAACTTTGCTTTATAATTAATTTCATTGAATCAGTATAGATGGAGCATGTTTGCTCATTGAGTGTAGCGACCTAACCAACCCACAACCGACGAGATGATTTTTCGCCGTCTCCCAAAGATGTTCGCACACGAATTTGCAGACCTCTGCTCGTCTTGTAATCGACCGACGCACTGTGGCCACGCGCCCATACCAGGTTGTGACAAAAATCATTTCAACACGATGCAATGCGATTTGTCTTTGAAAACCTTATCATTTTGATTTATTATTTAATTTTAAACAAAGAAAATACCAGTTTCACTAGGTTCATATAATATATTTTATTTAAGAGCTACATTAACATATTAAAAGCGACACATATTGGTGTTGATATGTTATAGAAAATTAAATCTGTTATTTAAATAAATGCTATTTAAATAAACAATAATGAAATTATAAATAGGATAGAAAACGAATTTACCGCTTGAAATTTATAGCAACCGATGTTTCGGTGACGTTGCAGCCGCCGTTATCCAGGGTAGACTGAAGAGCTGTCAATCCGTTGTTTTGCAGGTAGGCCGCATACCGCTGTAACTACAGGGAAAGATTTTGGTCGCTCCTCGGGCAACGTCTTATCAATTGAAATATCACTAAATTCATTAATCGGCCAATCTGACGGCTTTAACGAAGCCCACGAAGGTCCCTTGAACCATAACTGATGAGTCAATAGCTTTTCGGGAGACAAACCACGAGAGAGGCAATCGGCAGGATTCTCAGAGCCGGCCACATGGAAGAAGATACTAGGCGGATAGTTCTCTGTTACCTTAACGATCCGATTTGCCACAAATATTTGCCATCTATGTGGCGATGAATTCAACCAACATAAGACAACGTTTGAATCAGTGAAGCCATACACACGGGATATATCGTAACGTGGACTATATGTGTCGCACACATGACGGAGCAATCTTGACAATAGCTCAACGGCGCAAAGCTCTAATCTTGCAACCGTGAGTGTCTTTGTTGGCGATAGTTTAGACTTAACACACACAAGCTGAGTGCTTATATGATCAGCACGAGTGATGTGTAGGTAAACAACCGCTCCGTACGCGCGCTCACTTGCGTTCGCGCCTACAAAATTAGTGCCATTGTCTGAGTATAAACACTTGACGGATCCTCGGCGAGAGAGAAAACGCTTGAAGGCTGAGAGGAAACTAACGGTAGACAAATCGGTAACTATTTCAATATGTACCGCTCTTACGGTCATGCACGTGAATATACACAACCATGCCTTGCGAGACTGAACGCCTCTGCCACGATAAGGGGTGTATTTTAAAGGACCTGCATAGTCACAGCCTACGTGAGTAAAGGCCTTTTCAACTTGGTTGACTCGATAACTTGGAAGATCAGCCATAATTGGAAAAGTCGGAGGAGGTTTCGCTTTAAAGCAAATATTGCATTTAAAGATTCGATGACGAATCGAACTTCTTGACGCTAAGATCCAGTAACTTTGCCTCAAAAGAGATATAAGTAACACCGGACCTGCGTGAAAATACTTATTATGATAGTGATCTATAATGAGATCAACTACGTGATCACGACGGGGCAATATGACGGGATACTTTTGATCGTAATCAACCGATGCATTTGACAAACGACCACCAACGCGGATGAGACCATCGTCGTCAAGAAAAGGCTTAAGTTTGATAAGAAGACGAGAACAAATTTTTATTATTCCTTATATTATAAATGTCCTCTTCAAAATATGTATATTGGAGAATGCGTATTATTAAGCGCTCGGCTTGTTTAAGGTCCTCTGGAGATGCAATCAGGTTTTCTCTCCTAGGAAGTCTTTTGACAAATCTTAGCACGAACACAACCGTTCTAATTAGTTGACTCCAGGAAGACATTCTCAAACAAAGCTGATAAACAACATTCTCTTCCCGCGAAGATGTAACTAAAGGGAAAGATTTTGGTCGCTCCTCGGGCAACGTCTCATCAATTGATATATCACTAAATTCATTAATCGGCCAATCTGACGGCTTTAACGAAGCCCACGAAGGTCCCTTGAACCATAACTGATGAGTCAATAGCTTTTCGGGAGACAAACCACGAGAGAGGCAATCGGCAGGATTCTCAGAGCCGGCCACATGGAAGAAGATACTAGGCGGATAGTTCTCTGTTACCTTAACGATCCGATTTGCCTCAAATATTTGCCATCTATGTAGCGATGAATTCAACCAACATAAGACAATCTTTGAATCAGTGAAGCCATACACACGGGATATATCGTAACGTGGACTATATGTGTCGCACACAAGACGGAGCAATCTTGACAATAGCTCAACGGCGCAAAGCTCTAATATTGCAACCGTGAGTGTCTTTGTTGGCGATAGTTTAGACTTAGCACACACAAGCTGAGTGCTGATATGATTAGCACGAGTGATGTGTAGGTAAACAACCGCTCCGTACGCGCGCTCACTTGCGTCTGCAAATCCCAAGACGTTAGCAGTGCTTTTAAAAACAGCAGGTTTTAAATAAAATCAAAGTATTTTAATTTTGTCAAATGGGAGCGACCACGGTGCGACGATTCGCAGCTTCTATTATAAGTAATTAGATTAACTTAACTCGAATCCGAATTGTATTCGATTGATGATTTAACGATAGATATAAGTTGCATAATAAATGATAACCTTTTTTCGTACAATCGCTTTAACGATAGCTTAGTGACGCATATAGTTATAATTACATTATAAGCATAGGAAGTCTCAAGATATCCGAATTCAATACCAACGATTTCTCCTCATGGCCAATAATTCGTCCTATAGAGAACTCCATTTCCCTACAGACACTTCAAAGTTCAAAGTTCAAAGTTTATTTATTCCAAAAAACCCGGCGAGGGTATAGAACTTACAATTAATAAATACATTTTTTATAATATTCTTTACATTTTTAATAAATACATTTTTTATTTATGATATAAAAATAAAATTAAATCACTTTGGAAATCTGAAAGTTAATAAACTATACAAAATCAATCATTACATTGTCTAAATATTAAAAAGAGCATTAAGAAATATCAAAAATAGAAATACCAAATCCAAAAAAGAAAAAAAAGAGTATATATCTATACATAAAAAAGAGAAAATAATAGAAAAGCAAATCCATTAAATGATCTCGCAAATAAATAAATCTATAATAATAATAATAATCAAGGAGTCCAATTTGAAAAGAATCAAATAATAATCAGAGTAAAAATATAAAAATACAAGCAATAATTCCTAAATCATGTTACATAATCAGTAAGTAAATTGACTATAAAATGAAGTATTCAGAATAGGATTAAAGGACTTATTTACTCCTTCGTTCCAAATAGGACTCCATTTCATAACAGACACTTCTACTTATATTTACTCTAGCTACCGCCCAAAGACGTGGGCTATGGATTCTTTCCTAATACAACATATCTATAATAGAAACGAAGACTATTCCCAGAACGTCCAAAGCGGGCAAACCGTTGCCTCTCTAAAACGGCTGAACAAATATCTCTCCCGGTCGCCTGACGCGACCGCCAATGATCTGTAGCACTGCAAACCCGAAGAAGTACAATTAAGAGTGTCCCTATAAAAGCCGGTCTGTACCAACCTGGAGGCAGTCATTCATAATCCTTAGATTCGTCGACTTGTCTCGATTGTTTAGTATCTATTTATTTATTTAATTATTTATTTATTTATTTATTTCATAAGCAAATCAACATTACAGTTTATACCAAACCGTTGATATGAAATATACACATAAATATAAAAAATAATAGAATTCTTACAAGTGCATACACAACATGTTTAAATAAGCGTTAAATACAAATACAGGCATTAAGAATAGAAAAACTTACAAACTTACAGTACATAAAGAGTTAAAACAGTTTATATTATTCTGACATAAACAAGTAGCGCAATGCCCACACCTTGAAGAGATGCGGGCTCGCTGTAAAAATATCAAAGTCTGGCGTTGTCGAACATAGCGCATTAATGTGCCGCAAAGCTCAGGTAAGCAGACTCCATCGACGTGCACGAGGACGGCTCCGCAAATAGATTATGAGTGCGAGCACGATTATAATTGTCCGGAACAAAGAGACAAACCTTCGCTAGCATGCTTAGATTATCAATTCTTCCCCTAATCAGCTTGAAAACGTAGGCCATGGCGAGCATTTCTCTACGCAACTTAAGAGACTTATAGCCCACCATGCCTAGTAGCCCATGCCTAGTAGGTATTAGCCCACCATCTAGTATCACTTACTTTTATATAATCATTGTTTTAGTAAAATATATATTTTTTATAATGAATTGTGGTTAAATATTGAATATTTATTAATATTTTCACATCAATAAAAATACAATCAAAATCCCCAGATATATCTTAAAAAGTGGATATATAATTTTATATATTTTCTCTGATACGCGCACCCATTTCTGATTTGAAGCGCTTCACGTCAGTCCATTAACTTACTAAGCTTATTTCAGATACATATTGATGTTTTCGAACCTAATTAAGATCTGGATTAATGCGGATTGAGAATATACGCATTTCGGTACGGCCTCTGGTAATAGTATCTGCATTCTTGCTTACAGCGGTGCAGCAAGTGCGCCTAAGTGCTCGTTGGTGCGCTCCGTACGTCGCGTATATCATATCGCTAATTCGATGCAACAATGACGTAATTGAACTTTTGGTAATTTTACAGGAGAGCCAATCAAAGATTCGTATGAAAGGTATGGTATTATGAAGGGACTTATTACAATCGTCGTGATTTTAAATATAAGTTCAATGTGGGTAGTTTCTATTATAGTCCCAATCTACTCGGTACATTGTACATATATTTTTTATTTTTATTTGTTGAGTGGAGCTTTTCTAAGGTCTTTATGAGCCTTGTAACACTGCGACCATTGCTGATCTATTGTGTTCGCCACCTACTATAGTTCTGCGCTAAGCCTCGTGTCATTTAAGAAACGCATCAGGCTTTTGGCGCCAGATTGTTTTACCTCCTCAGGTTGGAGGTAGTGACCACCCAAGTGGGTGTATCTTTTACGCATCAGCGGGCCACACTCGCACATGAGGTGCAGGGGAGTTTCCTCTGCCCCTTGGCAGAACCTGCATATTTTTGTGTCTCTGAGCTTGAGGTTGAACATGTGTTCGTTCAGGCTACAATGCCCCGTGAGCGCCCTCACCAGTATGCGTAGATTGTTCCTATTTAGCGATAGGGCCTCACGGGCCGTCTTACGTCTTTCGAATGATTTTACCCTGGCGTGTTGTTCCAGTGGTTGACGGATTGTTCTAAACACATTTGTTTGAGCATTACGTTTGCAAGGCTTTTTGGTACGCCACAGCAAGGTTCAGGGCCGTATAACGTTCCCTTTGCTCCCGTCCTAGCAAGTTCGTCGGCTTTTTCATTTCCCTCGATTCCTGCATGGCCGGGAACCCATCTTAGAATTACCCTATGTTACATTGTACCTACATAACCTGGATTATAGACTTTAAAAAAAGAATGCATCAGTAAATACGTCACTGTTGCTTCAGAATTCAATATAAAAAAACAACGCGTTCGCTAAGAAATTTTGTATTTGTGACAAAATAAAACTGAATAATTGAATTACTCAATAGAAAACATTTATTTATGAACGTTTAGTAAAGTTACTTAGTGGTGAAGCGCTATTAAATTGAAATCTATTTATTTTCAATTAAAATTAATCTTAGTACATTTAAAAATTCCCGCCTTATTATGCTGGTCGATGGTTGGTACTCGCGAACTGCGCGTGCCAATGGTGTTCGAATAAGTTCCAATGAACTCCGCGAGAGAGCGTTAACTGTCCACTGCGTGCGATTAAAATAAAAGTAGCAGTTTTGCGCGCGCGCCAGGGAGGAGGGTAATTCTGATTGCTTACGCGTTTTATGTCGGGAGAACACTTTTTTCGCCACATTTTTTTCGCTTTTATTACGAACGCTCGCACCGCCTTTAAAAACGCATGAACGCTCGCACCGCCTTTAAAACGCATTTGTGTTAATTCGTCTCGAAGCTGGACGCTAAATAGAAACTTTGGTGTATAGAAACTTTGTGATCGGGAAATTATATTGACTATCAGAACCCCGGTGTCGAGAATTATCTCGCAGGATCTCGTCCTGACTGTTGGATGCTGCTGACCTGGATTGGAACGAGGACATTCGGAGGTGAGTGCAGTCTTTGAGTTTCTAACTATCAACCGGCATTTCTCAGCATCTCAATTTGGACTTTACAAAACACGAATTCGCAAAAATATATCAAAACAACGCAATAGTAGTAATCCTACACCCGTGGAGGAACTATTTACACGCTTCTCCACTTAGTAACAACCATGTAGGTAAATCTTATGTTCAATAGGTACTTACTTAAGATTAAAACTTACATAATACTGACTATGATCACAATTTGTCTTATTGGCACAAAATCACTGATTATTTACTTATTACCTACTATTAATTAAGTACTAGTATACGCATAAGTGTCAAAAATACTTGAGCATTAGAAAAAAAACTTTATAAAGTACTTTCATAAAAAGCAGAGTAATACCGAGGAATATTTTTTTTTGTAACAGTTCCGTCGTTGTTGCTTCAAGAAGGTACCTTACTTGGACAAACATTGACGTAATTACGCAATTTTTATCATTGTTTCACCAAGAACTTATTGATTTTTGGAGTAATAATGCCGCAATTGCTCAATTACGTCATTGTTACAACAAAAATTATCGAATTAAATGTCATAAATATCTTTACGTCGTTGTAGTTCCCAAACACAACCACACTCAGCGGAGCGTCCACCCAGGCGTCTGCTCCAACTGGCCAACTGGCCATCCAGACGTTGCAGGCGTCCAACTGGCCATCCAGACGTTGCAGTTGTAGCAACAGAAATAGCGCCATTTTGATACTCGCGCCATTTCGCGGCCAATCACCACAAATTCAATTCTGTCGATGTTTCTCCCGATGTAAATAGTCTTTCCACACATTTTGACATATTTAACTTGTATTTGAAAAAAAGGGTATTTACGTCATTGCTGCACCAAATGAGCGATATATCTTTAGCTATCTATCTAGGGGGAATTGCATAAAGGAGCCACTTACAGACGACGACATAATTGATCAGCCTTGAGGTAGGCAGAGTTGACGTACGCCCGTTACATATTTAACTCAATTTGTTTGGCGCAAACGCGCACGAGTATCTCAAACCCGGCCTTACTCGGTTTAATCGGATTTAGGGGTAGGTGACTCATTCAAAGGCGGGCTGGAATGTGCTAATTTGAACTACCTTGAGAAAAATGACGCTATAAATAAAATACAAACGGAGTTGCAATGGAATTCACCGACCGGAATCGGGTCTATCATAATACCTACTATTATTACACTTTTGGGGGGCGAGCGGTGGATTTCGGACTAACGACCGGCTGTTTTAGGTTTAGGGCATGTAAGCGTCCATTACTTACTCTTCGAAGCCAAAGAATTTGGATGCGGAAATCGCAGTTTTAGATACTTTTCTAGGAGGGAGTTAAATAATTTTCCTGGAGAGACCAACCTCTTTAAAGAGGTAAAACAGAGATTTGGTTGGCAGGCCACGAGCGCCATCTTCCACCACGCCACGGTGCCAATGAAGCCGTTCCGGGTGACGGGATTTTCGAGATCATGGTATTTATTTAATTTGTACTCGTGCTCACCTTTATTACAGTCGCCGCGTTACTTCACTGACATTTATTACAGTCGCGGCGTTACTTCTATATTGTGACGTATCTCTTGCGGCCGTCTGATTCCAATGAAATGGACGTATACTTTGGGTCTGTCAAACTAGAAAATGTCCCCTCCACTAAATTTCTCGGATTAGAAATTGATCAAAAATTACAATGGTCTGATCACTTAAATGATCTCAGTAAAAAAATGTGCAGTGCCATATTCGCCATTAGAAGATAAGAAATTTATGCGGTTTTGAAGCCGCTAAATCTGTTTATTTTGCATATTTCCACGCTATCATAACGTATGGCCTTCTGTATTGGGGAATGGCACCAAACTCAAAAATATTTTTTCTCCTCCAGAAAAGAGCGATACGCAGTTTATATAGAGTCTTTCCAAGATGTTCTTGTAAGCCGCTGTTCGTAGAATCAGGAATCTTGACTATTTTCATCCTACATCTACATTCATATTATGTACGCTCGTAGATGCCTAGCAGAAGTTCCGGTGAATAGTGATTTTCATCGTCACGATACGAGGAATAAATCCAATCTCCACATAAACCGACAGCGACTTAGCGAAGTGCGATACGGTTTTATTCACCAAAATTTGTCCTTCTATAATAAGATTCCAGAGCGAATGAAAAGTTAAGAATTATAAATAATTTGGTAAGAAACCCAATTTATGGTATAAGGGAGTTTGAAAATTCCGAGTTTATTTTCCATGTTGATGTTTAGCAAAATTTGTAAAATTTCAACATAACGGTATTATGAAAGCTGACATTCTAATTCTTATATAATGTAGTATACATCTATTTATGCTTAAAAAATACGAAGGCATATTGCTGGATTGACAATAAAATTATTTTACGTTGATTATTCTACATAGAATTTGCATTTCTATTTTAATATATTATTCTCTCTTACTTTTAATGACATTGTATATTTTGTTTATTTTTAAGTAGGTAATATTGAATATAATATTACAGCCATGACAGCTATCATGATAGTTATGTTTTTAATAATTACATTTTAAGCATGTGAGAGTTAGCCACCCTTCACTGGACTCCAATTGATTGTGAGCGAAGGGTGGTTCTCATCAAGAAGTTTTCTCCGTTATTGAAAGTCGTAGATGTTGAAGTTGAAGTGTTTATTCAGAAGGTCTGTAGTAGGTTGCCAGTTTGTAACGCCTTGGTCGGTATTTCGCCAGTGTATAGGTAGTGTGGGCGCGAGGTGAAGTCGTGATTGTGTGTCCGAAGTGTGAAGCGCCGCGATAGATTCGAAGTTAATGATGATCGCGTATACTATGCGTAGGTTGGTTGACTCGAAGGTAATGAAAAGCGCGAGTACTTGCAGATGAGCGGTTACTCTCCGTCAGGGAATGATATTGATCGATCGAAATGTACTGCGTTTTATATGGTATGCAGTGACGCAATAGTTATAAGTGGGGTGAGAAATGAGCGTGTTAATTTGTATCGATCTGGAGAAATGACATTAGTCATCGTTTGACTGTGCATACAATGCCGAATTTAGTTGGAAATCAATTACAGCTGCCTCGTGTATATTCGAGCGAATTTGCGGTTCTGTAGAAATTACTTTTTTGTTGTGGGTATGTTGGACTGAGGCTCCAACAAGCATTTAATTTTGTGACGCATCCAAGTGTAGGAATGCCTATCTACTGGAGTAGTTGATTGTATTGTATTGTATTGTATTGTATTAAAGTGTCGATATATGTATGTTGAAAAGTTTTCAAGCCGGATACTTCTGACACTAGTTGGCACATTATAACTTAACACTTCTTAATTATAGGTTAAATTATGTACTACTTTTTATTTTTATTTAAACAATTACATGTGTAATAAACAATATTCACGTCGTACTGTTACCCTTGAAGTTAAGCAGAGACTAAATCTGATCAAATAATTCACCGATGTTATGAAAGCTGAAACATTCACATCTTCAGGAATATTTTTGTTCTAACTTGCGAGTCTCTTTTAGGCTGTGCTGAAATGTGAATAAACGTCGAAGCAGAGCGATGCTAGACCGGCGGGAAAATAAGCTATTGTGGGCCGTCGCGTCGCGCTCCCGCGGGATTCCAAGCGACGACATTTCAATCCGCCATTCAAAGAGAATATTTCATGAACATATTTTGGGCCATGCACAAGTTACAGACGCGGGGAAGAACTCCTGTATATGTATAATTCACAACTTGTCGCCGCGAATTATGCATGTCGAAATGGGGTTTCGTGCGAAATACTATTCGAGCTTCCGGAAGTATGTAGGGTAATTCGATGATAGTTAGATATTGCTGGAAATTTGCGATATTTAAAATATCTATACTAATATTATAAAGAGGTAAAATTTGTGACTTTGTAAGAAGTAATCTCTGGATCTACTGAACCGATTTTGAAAATTATTTTACCAATAGAAAGCCACATTATTTGTGAGTGCCATAGGCTATATATTGGTCCGAAAAATGAAAAGACTTTTTCGTGGTAGTCGGATTTGCAAAGTAAGTCGGAGAATAAGCGATCGAACGAAAAGGTTTCTAACTAACGCTGCCTTAACGATGAGAGATATATGATTAAGTTCTAGAGCTTGATAATGCCTACAAAAAAGTCAGTGACAGCATATGTCTAACTTCTATTTTTAAGTAACAAACAGTAGTATTTTATATTGAAAAAATAATTTAAGTCATGTTTATTGGACATATTATCAACAATTATGAATTATTATCAAAATAAGTAAATTTATCGTCTCAAGTGTTTAAAACAAAAGACTTTTCCCTCTTACTGCATATAATTTCACTTTTACTGTACAAATAAGACACTCACAAGACACACAAATTGGCATGCAAATACATACATACATATGCAGTAAAAATATAACCCTTCTTTTGGCAGTCAGGAAATAAATTATAGCACTGAGTATATTAAATTACCAAACCAAACTCATAATTTCATCACAAGTAAAAAGTTTTACCGCCCAACGAAGTGGGCACGGGTCAGCTAGTTATACAATAACTGTGTATTGTTGATAACGTATGGGGTGGGTAGTAAGCATAAAGTAAAAGAAACATTTCATCGCATATCCATACAACTTTTAAAGATAGCTACTAACTCTCAAAATAAATAATAAATAAATAGAAAATATTCTTCATTCACCTAAAATCCTTTATTTTTCTTTATGACTGTATACGTAATATACATTTAAACTAAAATATTTACGAAAATTGCTGGCCAGGAATGATTCCCACGAAAAATATAAAATTTCTTAAAAAATCATAAGATATTTTTATTTTATTTGACTTTTATAACTACATTTATAACGAAGTGGCAGTAATAAGGCGGTCACCCATCCTAGTACTAATGCACGAATCTAATTGGCCCTGTTGCAGTTTGGCCACTAAGACCCAGTTGTATGGGGTCAGTCAAACACTCGGGTCAACACCGGCAGCCTCCACGCAGAACCGCGAGCCAGGGTAGGATGCTGGCCTGCGGGCCAGTCTCCCCTAGGAGGCAACATTCGGGCACTCCTGGACGGTTTGCGCAACGTGGGGTGTCAGCCAATCGATTGCGCATTCCGAGAAACAGCCGGGGAAGTCTAAAAACAGTAAGGTTTCCTATAGAGCGGGGGTAGTTGTTAACCGTACTGCAACTGCTCTTAAAGCGACCATTCGGCCAGATTCAATCCCGGGTGAAGAGCCGGGCAAAGGATTCAGTGGTCCGCGATAGATTCGGTAGACACTGCATCACCGCTACGTAAGAGAGAGGACTGCGCAAGCGACCTCAATCCTGTAACCAGTCAGGTGAACGTTCGCTTTATGGGAATTGGGGTGTCTGGCATACGAAAAGGGGCCAACCAAAAAGTGGTTGTCAGCCTTCAAAGTGGGCAAGACAGGATTAAATTTAAGGAGGCTCTCGCTCAAACCGGGGAAGAAATTTGCGTTAAAGATGGAAACCAGAAAAACCCCATGGTTGCCTTCATCGGGATCATTAAGGGGTTTACCGAAGAAGACCTGAGGCAGTCTCTCAGCTCCCAAAATACTAAATTATTGAACGTCGCGGAGGGACTTATTAGAGAGTACTACAGAAGGAGGCACCGCAACTCGCTACTCTGCACTGCCGTTTACGAGGCAATCACAGCTACATGGAGGACACTCACCAGCGCTGGTAAAGTCAACATTGGGTACCAGCGCATTGCAACGGTTGAAGAATCGCCACTCATCCAATGCTTCACCTGCCTGGGCTTCGGGCATACAAAGAAGCACTGTGAAGGTAAACTTACCTGCTCGCAGTGTGCTGGGAACCACACCTACCGTGACTGCCCTAGCCGGGAGGATATACCAACATGCACCAACTGCTCCGTGGGAGAAAACTCACACAACGCGCTGAGAGACATGTGCCCGGTGCGCAGCAGGATGGAGGCCAGAGCCCGGGAGCGGGTAAACTACCAATGCTAAGGGCTCCCTCGTTGTAAACACTGATACATCTAAGATAAAAATAATCCAGTGTAACCTCCAACGGGCCAAACAAGCAACTGAAGAGATGTTCAGAGTAGGGACGAAGGAAAATATCGATATAGCTCTGATTCAGGAGCCATACACGGGTAACGCTGGACTGGTGAAAGCTCCGGGAGTCGAAACAATTCTGCAGTGCAATAAAGCAGACAAGAGCTCCCCAAACAAAGCAGTCATCATCATCTTCAACGATAAAATCACCCCTGTGATGCTAACTACCCATACCAATAATAACATAGTCAGCGTGCAAGTCGACGACCCTAAAAGTGGCAAGATTGTTTTGGTATCTGTGTACGCCCCACCTAACGACGATATTGCCACAACCATTAAACATCTAGAGGAAATCACAGAAGCGGTACCTAGGCGAGTTGTCATGGGCGGCGATTTTAATGCCAAACACTTTCTATGGGGCTGCAAAATCAATAATAGCAGAGGTATCCTCTTGGCCGATTTCATGATGTCCAGGAGCAGGAAGTCAACAAACATAGGAGACACGCCTACCTTCCGAGCGATGAGACACAGGAAAGCGGTGGAAAGTATACTCGACGTCACCTTAGCGAGCGAGGACATTCTGGACAAAGTTCACGACTGGCACGTAGCGGAAGAGATGATCTTACTCTCGGACCACAACGCCATTATTTTCAAGGTTGAGTTCCAGACACCAAAAATCACTAACCCGCAGGCCAGGATATTCAAAACCAGAAACGTAAACTGGGATCGCTTTCGCAAAGCGGCAAAGGAACACTTGAATGTACCAAGCCATGAAAGGATAAATACAATGAAGGAAGACGAGATCGACCAAGCCATCTCTGAATTTACAACTTCTACACAAGAACTATGCAAGCAAAGGCTCAAAACATTGGGAGGAGGTAAACCAAAACGACAGCAGTGGTGGACAAAGGATATAGAGAAAGAACACCAACACCTTAGGTGCGCAAAGAGGAAATTGGCCAATTCAAGTGGCAAACGGAAACAAACACTCCTTCAGGAGTATATAAAACAGAAAGCGAATTTCCAGGAAAATATAACCGCAGCCAAAACCGAAAGCTGGAAATCATTCTGCACATTACAAAGAAAGGAGGACGTCTGGAGTGGGATCAGCAGAATCATGGCAACGACCCCACGACGAATTTTGCCAACTCACTTAACGAACGGTATTACAAGAGCGACAGATGCCGCCGAGGGGCTAGCCATACTGGCCGACCACTTCTTTCCGAATGACAAAGCGGAAAACGACAGCGACATCCAGCGTAACATCAGAGTGCAAATGGAAAACGACAATACAGAACACGCTGACGACCAACCAATCACCGCAAAAGAACTCCAAGAGTCACTGAGCAGAACAAGTGATACCAAAGCCCTCGGAGCAGATCATCTAACAGGTGACATCTGCAAAGCCGTTATTAGCGCCACGGATGAGTACTTTTTAAACACTATCAACAGATGCCTAGACCTTGGATACTTTCCCAAAGAATGGAAAAGAGCCCAGATTATAATAGTGCCCAAACCAGGGAGGTAGGAGACTGATCATGTCAAAAGCTTCAGACCAATCGGCCTACTGCCTGTCCTAGGCAAGATCTTCGAGGGTATTTTAAGTAAAAGAATAGTCTGGCACCTGTTGAGAAATAAGGCACTGTCAAATCGGCAATACGGGTTCCTCCCCCAAAGATCGACTGAGGACGCCCTCTATGGCATTATACAAAGCGCTAAAGAGCGAATCGCAAACAAGGAACTCGCTGTCCTCATATCGTTGGATATACGGGGAGCATTTGACAACGCCTGGTGGCCATACTTAAGACAAAGACTGAGGGGTATGCCTCTACCTGGCAACATTTACCGCATAATACTCAGTTACCTCCAGGATAGGTTTGTAAGCCTGACACTGGCGGATAAAACGTGCAAGAGAGGAACAAACAAAGGATACGTCCAGGGATCAGTACTCGGACCAGTGCTGTGGAACATCATAATCGATGAGGCACTGCAGCACGGCGAGGACAGGAACGTCACCGTACAAGCGTTCGCGGACGACATCTTAATCTTGGTTGCCGCAGATGGAAGGAGCGATTTGGAAACTAAAGCAAACCTAATCCTAAAACAGATAGGCCACTGGGGGAACCGAGCAAAGCTGGACTTTGCCCCTGAAAAGTCGCAAGCGCTATTTCTCACGAGGCAGCATGTCGTGCCTCCGGTACTAAACATGAACAATATTGACATCAAATTGGTTCGTAAAATGAAAGTCCTGGGAGTGACCATTGATGACCATCTTACCTGGCAGGAGCACATAAGAAGAACGTGCCAGAAAACAATGGCTCTGTACAAAAACCTCTGCCGAGCCACCAAGCCAACCTGGGACCTTTCGGCGGAAATAGTGCAAATAATGTACAGAGCCATAATTGTGCCGATAGTCACATACAGCGCTGTTATATGGGCCGAGGGAAGTCAAACCGTGTCGTCAAAGAAACTCCTGGAAACAACGCAACGTCTCTTCGCTCTAAGGATAGCTAGAGAATATCGCACAGTCTCCACAACATCTGTATTCGCTATAGCCGGTACGTTACCACTAGACCTAGAGATAGTTCGTGTAGCCAAAATTGCCGAGACGAAAAGAACGGGAGTCGTCAGTGGTCTCCCGGACGATAGAAGGTACCAAAAAAGGGTGGATTCCCACGATCTTCCACACTCAGCGGAGCGAGCTAGCTTAAAAATTGGCACGACCGATAAGCTAAACACCACAGACACAAACGAATGCCATATTTTTACCGATGGTAGCAAGCATAGCGGGAAAGTGGGAGCGGCTTTTGTGGTATACCAATTTGGCGTCGAGATCGTATCCAACAAGATGAAGCTTGAGGATTACTGTAGCGTCTTCCAAGCGGAAATGCTGGCAATAAGCCGCGCAGTGAAATGGGCCAGGAGACAGAACCAGCTGAATGAAGTACAAATCCACAGTGACAGCCAATCTAGTCTAATGGCCATTGCGGACACCAGTAACACACTGCAGCAAAGCTACGAAATTCAGCAGCTACTGAGCGATCTCACAAAAAATGGGAAAACAGTAAACTTAAATTGGGTGAAAGCGCACGACGGGATCATCGGCAACGAGAGGGCTGATACTCTGGCAAAAGAAGCCTGTCTTCTACGTAAAACACCCGACTTTAGCGGGGTGCCCTTGAGCTATGCCAAACGCATACTACAAGAAGAAGCTCTTGCCGAGTGGAACAGGAGGTATGTAGCTGAAATTCAGACCGGCGCAACCACAAAAATCTTTTTTCGCTACGCAACAGACGGGGCTCAGACGCTCGAACGTCTCGGCAGAACATATCTCGGAATACAGTTACTGTCCGGACATGGTGCTTTCCGCAACTATCTCATGCGCTTTAAACTTAGAGACGACTACATCTGCCCTTGCAACGACACAAGCGGACAAACCGTAGAGCACGTATTATTTCAATGCGGAGCACTAGAAAAAGAACGATACGAAATGCGCTGTATCTGCGAACAACACGACCTGGACTACAACAACCCGCAAGAAGTGTTGAAGTCAAAGCAAGTCTCCAGAACCTACTACGAATACCTACAATTAATCACGGCCAAAATAAAATCGATCAACGGAGGAGAGTGAAAACTATCTTGCAGTGCGTCGTATCTTTCCACAACAGATGCCTCTAGCATACACACGGTGGTGCAAAATAATTATGAATTATATGTGATATCTCCATGTGCATAGCATAAAAATTAAATATAAGCAAATAAATTGTAACCTAACATTAATGCCTTGACAAACGAGCAAGTTTCTCGCATTAAAACTGCCCGCCAAGGTCAAATCTTACACCCCACGAAATATGCTCGAATTTATTCGGACGAGTTTAAGTTCGACATGTAGTATTTATCGACGATCGTTCGATTCATATTCCGTTCTAACGTATTGCTCTGTCTAGTTCGCTTGGACTAATTTTAGTTTTAGTTCACAAAGAAACGCAATCGGGCCCAATGTACTCACAAGATGTTTCAACACGTCTACGGACGTTACATTCTCACTAAATTGGTGATAAATCAATTTCTCTAACAGTTGATAATGACAGAAATAACAGTCTTTCACTTATTATTAATAATAATAATAATAATTACTAATTGTTACTGTTGTTATAATATTCCTTACTCTTGATTTCGCAATTTTTCCAACAATAGTATAATGTCTTGCCATTTTAGCGTCGTTCTCAGTATGTAGAAGGGTATTCGCGCTCGATTAACGTCGTGATGTGTTTGTTGCGAAAGGGCAATGCGAGGCCCTATTTCAGGCGCTGAAAATTCTGAAATTTAGCGTTCGTGTCGTCGATCCTGATTGGCTATTTCTTCGAGCAGAGCGGCGGCTTTGGTGGGGGACGGGGAGGGTAAAGCTAAAATAATAAATAATGTCTGTGCGGCGATGAAATTGCCAAGCGATCAGCGTAAATCGCCGGCGGTTTGCGTGCTGCGCGCTGGCAGCCCGCCGACCCAAAGGAATATATTTCGCCCGCGTTTTCACGCGACCTGTCACCGTGTCAAAACGAACCCCCTCCCTTCCCTCAAGATAAAAACGTGTATACTCTTTACGGCGTTTACTTTGCGTTTCGCTTACGCTCAGCCGCCTTATAATATCGGAGGAGGCTTCGCTGAAATATTGGGAGAGGTAAGATACCGAGCAGCTCCACTTTGTCAAGCGACGCCGACGCGAATGGAGAAACGAATGACACTAAATGGAAACTGACTTATCATCCTCATAAAGACACGCATAATAATGTATAAAGACGGTAGAAGTACGCAATCATGCACAATTTCTTATGTCACGATTTTCTTATGTTCAATATGTTTTAAGGAGTTCGCTGTTCTATTGTCTCTTCTTAGTTCGTGTACTGGTTATGTTTGATTACACACACATATTGCATAAAAATATAGTCACTTGATACAATCTGGCGGCATACTTTGTCTAAACATCTGTGACACAACACAGAACATCTGTGCTAATAAGGGAAAAAACTATACCAAACTTCTTATGTAGTTTCAATTTTACCATCAATAGTTAAATAATAAAAGAAGAAATGATAAGTAAATGATAAAAATGATTGATAAAAGTTGAATGTTGCCTTAATATATATTCAACGATGACCGAGGCCATAATAATAATTATTTTTGTAGATGTCTATTACAACGGGCGAAGCCGCTACCTCAGGAAGTTTTAACGATAATGATCGTTCTGTCTCCCGTGAGGTGGTCGTAGAAAACTTTAGGACGATTCAAATCTACCGTCCAACAAAGCCACGAACCCGCCAGAAGCCAACGCCTTACGGCAAGGCACGAGGAAGGTAACCCAGTGGGGCTACCTCGCCCCCTGGCTACCAGTTTTGGCGGAATATCTCCGTCTGGAATTAACCTTTAGTATACTTCCGTCCTCCCGACTGGTTGCAGGATCGAAGTCGCTTAAGCGGCCTCTACATGTTGTATTACAGCGATAACTCAATATGAATTTAATTAATATAATTTATTGAATTTAATATAATTAATTGAAATTAATGTAATTTAATGCCACTCGGGATCGGGTGGCTCATTGGTCGTTTCAAGAGTGGCATGACAACAGGTCAATATCCTCCCCCGCTGCTTAGGAGACAGTATATTTCCTTAGCCTCCGCACTCCTTCAGTAATTAGTCAGAGTGCACAACCGATTGGCTGACGCCGCACGTTGCGCAAACGGTCCAGTAAAGACGGAGGGCAAACCCCAGGGGAAACGGATCCACCAGCCGTGAGGCTTGAGACGCGAGAGTTCTTGCCGGGGTAGTCCTTCACACGGAGAGGCTCCTGAATAGGAGCTTAATCGTGAGTTGGACCGACCCGAGAATACATTGGATCTTATGGCCTAAGCTGCACGAAACCATTCGATACCTATATTACGCTAATAATAAATAAATATATATATATATATATATATATATATATATATATATATATATATATATATATATATATATATATATATATATATATATATATATATATATATATATATATATATATATATATATATATATATATATATATATATATATATATATATATATATATATATATATATATATATATATATATAAATAGGATAGAAAACGAATTTACCGCGTGAAATTTGTAGGACCCGACGTTTCGGTGACGTTGCAGCCGCCGTTGTCAGTCTACCCTAGACAACGGCGGCTGCAACGTCACCGAAACGTCGGGTCCTACAAATTTCACGCGGTAAATTCGTTTTCTATCCAATTTATAATGTCAAACAACCGCGATAGTCTTCGATTTTATATATATATATATATATATATATATATATATATATATATATATATATATATATATATATATATATATATATATATATATATATATATATAAGATGATTATAAAGTAAATAATTATAAAAGCCACTTACATCGTGACGAAGGATTCCCTTGATCGGATTCGGGAATGCTTTAGGTGTTAACGAGAATGATGAATGCCTCTCACTTGCGGAAAGAGGAGTAGGTTTAAGTTGGGCCCATTTTACAACTAGTAACGCTCACCCTTCATCCAATTATCTCAAAAACTAAGCTACAATCCTTCTTTATACGTAAACTCACTCAATTTCCTATTATTTCCAGGGAAATAACAAGACAAGACGAGCTACTTGACAGATGGAAGAATTTAAAATTTCGAATTTCGTTTTTTTATTTTCTAAAGGTGCGATATAAAGAAGCTGCGATCAATATTCAGCTGAAAACTTAAAACTAAAAGCGTGACATGCCCTCATATCAATGAAAGGAAGCAGTCAGCTCTTTCCTATTAGTTGGAAAGATTACCTTTAACCTAAATGGATTATTTACAATGGACGAAACATGAAATATGTAAAAATGCAATATTTTGAAATATTTGATAGTTTTGTGTATATATTCTTTTTAGAATTGATTAATAAGATGATTATAAAGTAAATAATTATAAAAGCCACTTACATCGTGACGAAGGATTCCCTTGATCGGATTCGGGAATGCTTTAGGTGTTAACGAGAATGATGAATGCCTCTCACTTGCGGAAAGAGTATATGAATGCCTCTCACTATCTTATATATAAAATTCTCGTGTCACAATGTTCGTTCCCGTACTCCTCCGAAACGGCTTGACCGATTCTCATGAAATTTTGTGAGCATATTGAGTAGGTCTGAGAATCGGCCAACATCTATTTTTTATACCCCTTAGTGATAAGGGTTGTCCACCCTTAACATTTTTCTTTAATTTTTAGTCATTTTTTTAATTTTTTTATTTTTTTTATTATGTCGCATTAAAAAATACATACAACCCTAAATTTTAACCCTTTCATCACCAACCCCTATTTTTTAATAGCCATTTTAGTAATTTAATCATTTTTCATCCCCGGTCGATAACTGATCAATCGTCATTTAATTAGTTATCCCCGCCAGTTGTCTACAGGTGTCACTTCTGACCCAGTAAACAGCACGGAGTAGGGATGAGAACGAAGCCGGTCTCCTGTTTCTCTCACACAATAAGACTTCTCTCACTCCCTACACAGTTGTCGGCAATCATTATTGTTTATGCATCAAGTGTAGTAGTAACGTTGACAATTATTATTTTGATAGCTCAGTGTAACTCTCATATTAACTATTAATCATTCCTATTTTATTAATAATAATAAAATTATCAATTTAGAGTGTATTTTGCACGATTAGTTAATCAAGTGATTTTCATAACCTCAAAAGTACTCAACACGTGGCACGAGCTTCCACCAACAACGGCTTTTGTGTTGTAAGTATACTTTTTTTTATTTATATCGAAAATGTTGTTGGAAACGGTCAAAAAAGATTCGGTGGAATTTAATTTTTATTAAAATTGGGCAAACTTTTTTTTGTATAATTTTTTTTTTACCATTTCTAACCATATATTTTCGATATGATTATGAAAAATAAAATTTTTCGCTTCTGTAAAACAGTCTAATGTTTACATGAATATGTAAATGAATGTGTGTACCAAATATTAAATACATTATAACTAGGGCCAAGATTCTTGCCGTGATTTCATTTTAACATTTTACAATTAATGCTCTTAAGTTTTTGACATTACGGCAAATATATTTGATCTTATAAAAATGTAATTTTAATTTAATTTTATTAAAAAAATGTAATTTAACAATTAAGATTTTCATAGTTTCCAAAAATTTGAATCAATATTATGAATCTTTTTTTTGAAATATCGATGGAAATATTGGTTGTATGAGAAAATTATAAGAGACAATTTTTTTTGTGAAACTTTCGTCTAAATTTTTTTTCCATAAAATTTATATTTTTGCTATAATTTCATAAATCCAAACTAATCATTTCAAAACTGCGGCAAAAATCCTGGCCCTAATTATACCTTTAACATTTTTCATCATTAAGTAATTTCATTAATTCTATTTATGTGTGTTTTGTACAGTGAGCAATGCCAAGAAAACGCAAAGGGACTGATTTGAGCCGTAATACAAGTAAATCTCGAAGCTTGGGAAATAGAAGATCCGAAAGAACCGAAGAACAAATCCAGCAACAAAATACTGATGCACGTGTCAGAATCGCGCAATTGCGTCAAGAAGAGTCAGAAGATACACGAGCTGAACGCAATGAAGTACGCCAAATCGAACTGCATCTGATTTAATGAATACTGAAATGAATCGTGAACTGCAGTACAGCACTGTAGAAATGGCAGCGATTGTTGCCCGCAATGTCCCACTAATGAATGAGGAACAAAGAACCATTTATGATCGCATTATGCTCGCAGTTTCAGCTGGACAAGGTGGGTTCTTCTTTTTGGATGCACCGGGTGGAACTGGCAAAACATTCGTTATTTCGCTAATTCTTGCTGAAATACGATCAAATAATGGCATCGCATTGGCCGTGGCATCATCGGGCATTGCAGCAACTTTATTGGATGGAGGCAGAACAGCTCATTCAGTATTTAAGCTGCCACTAAATATTCAGAATAACCCTGACGCAGTATGCAACATTAAGAAACAATCGTCCATGGCCACCGTGCTGAAACAGTGTAAAATTATCATCTGGGATGAATGTACTATGGCACACAAACATTCGCTTGAGGCGATGAACAGGACATTGAAAGATATTAAAAACAACGACAAACTATTTGGCGGAACTCTGTTGGTCCTTTCAGGTGATTTCAGGCAAACACTTCCAGTCATTCCACGTTCAACATACGCTGATGAGATCAACGCTTGCTTAAAATCATCTCCATTGTGGCGTAATGTTGAAAAAGTACAGCTGAAAGTAAATATGCGCGTTCAAATGCTTCAAGATCCATCCGCTGAAACATTTTCAAAACAACTCTTATATATCGGTGATGGAAAAGTTGCTATAGATGAAACTGGATACGTAAAATTACCGACCGATTTCTGCACAATCGCTGATTCGCAAGATACTCTCATTGAACAAATATTTCCCGATGTACACACACAGTACATAAATCATGAGTGGCTTGCAGAAAGAGCAATTTTAGCGGCAAAAAATGTAGACGTTGACAATTTAAATCTGAAGATACAAATGTTGTTGCCAGGGAACTTGGTATCATATAAATCTATTCATACAGTTTGCGACGACAGCGAAGCAGTAAATTTTCCCACAGAGTTTTAGAACTCACTGGATTTGCCAGGCATCCCACCCCATAATTTACAATTAAAGGTTGGATCTGCGATTATCTTGCTTCGTAATTTGAACCCGCCCCGGCTGTGCAACGGTACGCGATTAGTCATTCAAAAATTAATGAAAAACGTGATCGAAGCCAGCATTTTAAATGGCAAGTTCCGAGGTGAAAATATATTAATACCACGGATTCCTATTATACCTACAGATGTGCCAATTCAATTCAAACGTATTCAGTTTCCGATTAGATTGGCATTTGCAATGACAATCAACAAATCCCAAGGTCAAACGATGTCTATTTGTGGCTTAGATTTGAGAACACCATGTTTTTCACACGGACAATTATACGTGGCATGCTCTCGAGTGGGTAAACCATCCAGTTTGTTTGTGTTAGCTAAAGATGGACTAACAAAAAATATTGTTCACGCTATAGCATTAAGAGATTGATATTGTTTGTTAGTGTTACTGTCGTAATTGTTTAATTAATGATATATAATTTTAAGGAATAAATTATAATAACTTAAAAATAATGTTTGCCTTTTGTTATTTTTATATTCCCTCATCGTTCACAGTGCTCCATGCCTATTTCACGCATATACCACATTCTTACACACTTACAATAAGTAAGCTATTTTTTGTCTACACTAGAAATTACTTAAAAATTATTTATATGGCAAAACAACGTTTGCCGGGTCAGCTAGTATATATATATATATATATATATATATCTTATTCTTATATATAAAATTCTCGTGTCACAATGTTCGTTCCCGTACTCCTCCGAAACGGCTTGACCGATTCTCATGAAATTTTGTGAGCATATTGAGTAGGTCTGAGAATCGGCCAACATCTATTTTTTATACCCCTTAGTGATAAGGGTTGTCCACCCTTAACATTTTTCTTTAATTTTTAGTCATTTTTTTAATTTTTTATTTTTTTTTATTATGTCGCATTAAAAAATACATACAACCCTAAATTTTTACCCTTTTATCACCAACCCCTATTTTTTAATAGCCATTTTAGTAATTTAATCATTTTTCATCCCCGGTCGATAACTGATCAATCGTCATTTAATTAGTTATCCCCGCCAGTTGTCTACAGGTGTCACTTCTGACCCAGTAAACAGCACGGAGTAGGGATGAGAACGAAGCCGGTCTCCTGTTTCTCTCACACAATAAGACTTCTCTCACTCCCTACACAGTTGTCGGCAATCATTATTGTTTATGCATCAAGTGTAGTAGTAACGTTGACAATTATTATTTTGATAGCTCAGTGTAACTCTCATATTAACTATTAATCATTCCTATTTTATTAATAATAATAAAATTATCAATTTAGAGTGTATTTTGCACGATTAGTTAATCAAGTGATTTTCATAACCTCAAAAGTACTCAACACGTGGCACGAGCTTCCACCAACAACGGCTTTTGTGTTGTAAGTATACTTTTTTTTATTTATATCGAAAATGTTGTTGGAAACGGTCAAAAAAGATTCGGTGGAATTTAATTTTTATTAAAATTGGGCAAACTTTTTTTTGTATAATTTTTTTTTTACCATTTCTAACCATATATTTTCGATATGATTATGAAAAATAAAATTTTTCGCTTCTGTAAAACAGTCTAATGTTTACATGAATATGTAAATGAATGTGTGTACCAAATATTAAATACATTATAACTAGGGCCAAGATTCTTGCCGTGATTTCATTTTAACATTTTACAATTAATGCTCTTAAGTTTTTGACATTACGGCAAATATATTTGATCTTATAAAAATGTAATTTTAATTTAATTTTATTAAAAAAATGTAATTTAACAATTAAGATTTTCATAGTTTCCAAAAATTTGAATCAATATTATGAATCTTTTTTTTGAAATATCGATGGAAATATTGGTTGTATGAGAAAATTATAAGAGACAATTTTTTTTGTGAAACTTTCGTCTAAATTTTTTTTCCATAAAATTTATATTTTTGCTATAATTTCATAAATCCAAACTAATCATTTCAAAACTGCGGCAAAAATCCTGGCCCTAATTATACCTTTAACATTTTTCATCATTAAGTAATTTCATTAATTCTATTTATGTGTGTTTTGTACAGTGAGCAATGCCAAGAAAACGCAAAGGGACTGATTTGAGCCGTAATACAAGTAAATCTCGAAGCTTGGGAAATAGAAGATCCGAAAGAACCGAAGAACAAATCCAGCAACAAAATACTGATGCACGTGTCAGAATCGCGCAATTGCGTCAAGAAGAGTCAGAAGATACACGAGCTGAACGCAATGAAGTACGCCAAATCGAACTGCATCTGATTTAATGAATACTGAAATGAATCGTGAACTGCAGTACAGCACTGTAGAAATGGCAGCGATTGTTGCCCGCAATGTCCCACTAATGAATGAGGAACAAAGAACCATTTATGATCGCATTATGCTCGCAGTTTCAGCTGGACAAGGTGGGTTCTTCTTTTTGGATGCACCGGGTGGAACTGGCAAAACATTCGTTATTTCGCTAATTCTTGCTGAAATACGATCAAATAATGGCATCGCATTGGCCGTGGCATCATCGGGCATTGCAGCAACTTTATTGGATGGAGGCAGAACAGCTCATTCAGTATTTAAGCTGCCACTAAATATTCAGAATAACCCTGACGCAGTATGCAACATTAAGAAACAATCGTCCATGGCCACCGTGCTGAAACAGTGTAAAATTATCATCTGGGATGAATGTACTATGGCACACAAACATTCGCTTGAGGCGATGAACAGGACATTGAAAGATATTAAAAACAACGACAAACTATTTGGCGGAACTCTGTTGGTCCTTTCAGGTGATTTCAGGCAAACACTTCCAGTCATTCCACGTTCAACATACGCTGATGAGATCAACGCTTGCTTAAAATCATCTCCATTGTGGCGTAATGTTGAAAAAGTACAGCTGAAAGTAAATATGCGCGTTCAAATGCTTCAAGATCCATCCGCTGAAACATTTTCAAAACAACTCTTATATATCGGTGATGGAAAAGTTGCTATAGATGAAACTGGATACGTAAAATTACCGACCGATTTCTGCACAATCGCTGATTCGCAAGATACTCTCATTGAACAAATATTTCCCGATGTACACACACAGTACATAAATCATGAGTGGCTTGCAGAAAGAGCAATTTTAGCGGCAAAAAATGTAGACGTTGACAATTTAAATCTGAAGATACAAATGTTGTTGCCAGGGAACTTGGTATCATATAAATCTATTCATACAGTTTGCGACGACAGCGAAGCAGTAAATTTTCCCACAGAGTTTTAGAACTCACTGGATTTGCCAGGCATCCCACCCCATAATTTACAATTAAAGGTTGGATCTGCGATTATCTTGCTTCGTAATTTGAACCCGCCCCGGCTGTGCAACGGTACGCGATTAGTCATTCAAAAATTAATGAAAAACGTGATCGAAGCCAGCATTTTAAATGGCAAGTTCCGAGGTGAAAATATATTAATACCACGGATTCCTATTATACCTACAGATGTGCCAATTCAATTCAAACGTATTCAGTTTCCGATTAGATTGGCATTTGCAATGACAATCAACAAATCCCAAGGTCAAACGATGTCTATTTGTGGCTTAGATTTGAGAACACCATGTTTTTCACACGGACAATTATACGTGGCATGCTCTCGAGTGGGTAAACCATCCAGTTTGTTTGTGTTAGCTAAAGATGGACTAACAAAAAATATTGTTCACGCTATAGCATTAAGAGATTGATATTGTTTGTTAGTGTTACTGTCGTAATTGTTTAATTAATGATATATAATTTTAAGGAATAAATTATAATAACTTAAAAATAATGTTTGCCTTTTGTTATTTTTATATTCCCTCATCGTTCACAGTGCTCCATGCCTATTTCACGCATATACCACATTCTTACACACTTACAATAAGTAAGCTATTTTTTGTCTACACTAGAAATTACTTAAAAATTATTTATATGGCAAAACAACGTTTGCCGGGTCAGCTAGTATATATATATATATATATATATATATATATATATATATATATATATATATATATATATATATATATATATATATATATATATATATATATATATATATATATATATATATATATATATATATATATATATGTCGCGAGGGTTTCTGCCGTAGAATGAAACTCGCGATCGATATTCAAATTGCAGTATGTTGTTTAATTCCAAAGTCGTGTACAAAGTGAATTGAATTACGCTTAAATCCTATCGCCTATATATACTAGTCGCCGGGCGGCGATCGCCCCATCTCCCTCTTGTCTCCGCTGTCTCCTTCACTCGGGCCGACCGCCCGATATACACACCGGCGGGGGGCACCGTACTTCAGTCGTCCGCCGTTGGCCCCCGCTAGCTGACGTCCCGTGGGCGGCGCTTGAGCTGCAATTGTGTCGTGTTTCGCACATTAGATTTTCGCACGTTTACCGCTTTTGGACGCCACCGGCGATCCCTCCCCCGACCTACTTTGCATTAAGTAGCCACCGGAAGTAAGGCTCCCGTCCGGAAAGTCGCTGGAAGCGGTCGTGTGAGCGCGCTAGTTTTTCGTGTTTTGAGTTCGTACTGCGTCGCGGCGCCCTCAGTTGAAACCTTCCCCTTCACCACCAGTCTCCGGACTGCCGTGGCACAAGATGAAAAGCTCTCTGCTGAGAAGTCGCTGCGATGTGGTTTTCGTTGTTTGTGGTGACGTTTTGCGTGCGAAACACGGCGGTTAGATTCGCGACGGTTTGTACTTTCTCTCTCATTTATCTCGATGTTTGCCTTTAGCTTCTCGTTGACGGCTTGATTGTGATGATTAAAATAAACGCCTCGTTGGAGGCACTTAAGACGTGTGTTGATTATTGGGCGTTCGGGGTAGGTAATCCCAGTGATGGCATTGCACATCGCCATCTCCTTAATTCCGGTGTCGCCATTGCACCTCGGTGACACCACCTTCCTGCCGCTTTCGGGTGGAGTCTTCTTCCGGTCCTTTCCTTTTATGACATTTTGAGTAGGTGGGTTTTGTGTGTATTGTTGCTCCGCGACATGACTTTCCCCGTTTTGAAGACGAAACGTCAACGTATTTACTTGCCGTGTGTGCCGTATAACTCTGCCGTACCTCGATACAGTTGTGTAATTGTCATTTTGTTGCGTTGTTGGCTGAGAGGTTTCGTCTTCCCTAGACATGTAGCACGGCTTCAGCCTATCCAGAGAGACAGTGACTATTCTCCTGTTCTGTTCTATGTCGAACGTTTTTTCTCGTTTCTTCACCACTCTAAAGGGTCCTTTGTATGGCGCTTGTAGTGGCCGCCGTACAGTGTCGTCTCTTATGAAGACGTGGGTTGCTTCCTTCAAATCCGGGTGCACGAATATCCTCGCTATGTTTTCCCGCTCCCTCTTCGGTCTTTGCTGCTCGAATGTTTCCCTTAATTGCTGGAGGACTTCTGGTACTGTCGTTTTTTTCCCATTTTCAAAAAATTCGCCTGGCAATCTTATGTTTGTTCCGTACAACATTTCTGCTGGACTGGCGTTGATATCCTCCTTTAAGGCTGCTCTTAGGCCCATCATGACGGTTGAAATGTCGTTTGCCCATTCTTTGGTGTTCATTCTTGCCATTAATGCCGCTTTTAAAGACCGATGCCACCTTTCCACTAGTCCGTTTGCCTGTGGGTGAAATGGTGTGGTGTGAATCTTTTTTGCACCCAGTAGTTGTGCTAGTTTCGTAAAGAGCTCCGATTCGAACTGTCTTCCTTGATCGGTCGTGATTCTTGCAGGAACGCCGAATCTCGCTATCCATCCCTCGAAAAAATTTTTTGCGATTGTCTCGGCTTGTATGTCTCGTATAGGTATCGCTTCCGGCCATTTTGTACCTCTATCCAACATCGTTAATAGGTACCTATATCCGTTGGATATTTCGAGCGGGCCCACGATATCGATATGCACATGCTCTAATCTGTCGGCTTCCATGATTTTTCCTATGGGCGTACGCGTATGTATGTGCACCTTCGCTCGTTGACACGGGATGCATGTTTTAGCGTAATCTGCGCTGTCTTTGTTCATGCGCGGCCAGAAGAATTTGTCAGCTGTCATTTTTCTTGTTGTTCGAATTCCCGGGTGACTAGGGTTGTGGATTATTTTTATCGCTGTTTGCCGTAGCGCCGCTGTTATGTATGGTCTTGGCCTGGTTGCCGTAGTTTCACACCAGATTTCTGTTTCTTTGTTGTTTTGTTTGAGTAATTTGAATTTGAATTTTTCATTCTGTTGTAATGCTTTCAGTTCCTCGTCCGTTTCTTGCTGTCTCGCCAGTTCGTCGTAGTCGAAAGTCTCAGGGCATCCTACTTCTTCGATCCTGGATAAGGCGTCTGCTACAACGTTCTTCCTTCCCGGGAGATATTCGATTGCCGTTGCGAATTGTGCGATGTATGATGAGTGACGAATGCGTATCGGCGTTTCTGTTGGCGTATCATTTAATTTTTTTAAAGCGTGAATGAGCGGTTTGTGGTCTGTATATACTACCAGCTCTCTCCCCTCTACCATCTTCCGGAAGTGTCGTACTGCCAGGTATATCGCCAGTAGCTCTTTGTCGTACGCCGCATATTGTTGTTGCGCGTGTGACAAGGCTTTTGAAAAAAATCCTAATGGCACCCATTTTTCTCCTTGCTTCTGTTGCAGTGCTGCGCCCGCGCATGTATTTGACGCATCCGTCATTAGTGCCAACGGTGCATGTGCGATTGGATGCGCCAGTAGAACCGCTTCCTCTATGCTCTGTCTGCATTGGTTAAAGGCTTCGTTGCTCTCCTCTGTCCATTGTATTTCTGTGTGATCGTTCTTTTTTGTCCCTTTCAGGAATACGTTTAGTTTGGCTTGTCGATGTGCTGCTTCTGGAATGCTGTGCCTGTAGAAATTGACCATGCCCAGGAAGCGTCGTAGTTCCTGGACATCCTTTGGTTTCGGAAAATTTTTTATTGCCTCCACCTTGTCGGCTTTTGGTCGTATTCCTGTTGAGTTTACTGTATATCCTAGGAAGTCCAGCTCTGGCTGTGCGATCTGACATTTCTGTAGGTTTATGGTGATGCCTTGTTTGTCCAGCCTCGCCAGTATCTCTGTGATGTGTTCTTTATGGGTCGTTTCGTCCTCTGACGCTATAAGGATATCGTCAATGTAGGCGTATGCGAAAGGTAGGCCCCGGAGTACCTGATCCATGAATCGTTGCATGGTTTGTGCTCCGTTGCGGAGTCCGAAGGACATCCTGGTCATTTCGAACAATCCGAACGGGGTGATAATGGCGGTCTTCTCAATATCTTCGGGCCTTACTGGTATTTGCGTGTATGCCTTCACCAGATCCAGTGACGTGAACATCGTTTTTCCTTGTAGAGCGTGAGTGAAATCGTGTATTCTGGGAACAGTATACCGATCCGGTACTGTGATGCTGTTCAGCCGTCTGTAGTCTCCGCATGGGCGGAATTCACCGTTGCTTTTCTGCACCAGATGCAGTGGACTTGCCCATTGGCTTTTCGAAGGTCGACATACACCTGCCTCTATCATCTCATCGAAAACTTTCTTCGCTGCCGCGTATCTTTCCGGATTTAGTGGTCTCGGGCGCGCAAATACCGGTCTTCCTTCAGTTTCGATGTGGTGTACTATGTCGTGTTTAGGTTGCCTTGGTTGTGACGTGTTCGAGAGTATATTGGGGAAGCTCTCGAAGATCTTCTTGAATTCTTGGTTGGTCTCGATTGGGAATACCGCTGGTTGCGGCATGTGGTTTTTTTCGACGTATTTGTTGTCCTTCGTTTTCATTAGGAGCCTCTTTCGGTTGAGGTCCACCAGCGGGTGGTGTTGGTGTAGAAAGTCTGCTCCTAGGATGTGTTGTTTCACATCGGCGATGATGAAGATTGCTTGCAATTGTTGGTCGAATCCGAGGTCCAGCATGATGGTTCTCTTTCCGTATGTTGCTATATTTGAGCCGTTGGCTGCCAGTAAGAGAAGCTCTTCTTTTTGTTGTTCGTCGCATCTTCGCTTGGGTATGACGCTGACGTTGGCTCCTGTGTCGATCAGGAACCGTTGTTGCGTTCTTCTGTCGTGGACGTATAGGCGGTTATTTGTTTCGGCGCCAAGCTGGGCTATTCTTGGCGCCTCTTGTAGTTTTCCTGGTTCTGCGGTGTCTGTTCGAAGTCGCACGGTTTCTGGCATTTTCGTGCTGTGTTTCCGAAACGCTTATGGAAGTAGCAGGTACTTTGTTCCTCAAGTCTTCTGGTGCTGCGCGTGTTGGAGGTATCTTCTTCTGCTCTTCTCGCTTGTAGCCGTTCGATCTGTTTTGCCAGTTCCTCTAGCTTCCTTTCAATCGCTGTCATGTTGGTTGTTGTTGCTTCGATTTTGTTGATGTCGCCTCTCTCGTTTGCTGTGACTTCCATCATTCGATCTGCAAGGTTCGCCATTTTGTCCAGTTCTTTTTCCTCTGATGTTGCTAGTACCGCCCGTATCGTTGCGGGTAGGTGCCCGAGCCACAATGTTTTTAGTGTACCGTCGGGTAATTTTCCCATGTTTAGCGTTCTCATCCTTCGTATTAGTTGCGAAGGTTTGTCGCTTCCCATTTCTGTTTGGTAGAGGAGTTTCTGCAGTCGTTGCGTCTCTGATTCCTCGTAGGTTGTGATTAGCCGTTCCTTCAATGCCTCGAATTTTTCTTGCTTGGGCGGTTGCAGCACCAGGTCGCTTACTTCCTGTAATGCTGTTCGATCCAGTTGTGCGATTACGTATGAGAATCGGTCTTGATCGCTGCATTTCTGTGGTGCCAGGATCTGCTCGGCGAGCGCGAACCAGAGGCGCGGTGCGTGGTGCCAGAATGCAGGTATTCGCGAAGCGATGCTCAGTGGCGCGATGTCAGGGTTTGGCAGCGTTGACTCCGTTGTGTCGTGGAATGGTTCCATTTTGAATTTTTCGTGTCTGACTCGTTGGAGAAGACGTCCAAGTTCGCTGGTTGTTGGTGGTCCGTGCCGTTGTCCGTTTAGCGATTTGTCCGTTTTCTTGCCGTGGTTATGAGTTCTTCTGTGGGGTCACCAGTGTCGCGAGGGTTTCTGCCGTAGAATGAAACTCGCGATCGATATTCAAATTGCAGTATGTTGTTTAATTCCAAAGTCGTGTACAAAGTGAATTGAATTACGCTTAAATCCTATCGCCTATATATACTAGTCGCCGGGCGGCGATCGCCCCATCTCCCTCTTGTCTCCGCTGTCTCCTTCACTCGGGCCGACCGCCCGATATACACACCGGCGGGGGGCACCGTACTTCAGTCGTCCGCCGTTGGCCCCCGCTAGCTGACGTCCCGTGGGCGGCGCTTGAGCTGCAATTGTGTCGTGTTTCGCACATTAGATTTTCGCACGTTTACCGCTTTTGGACGCCACCGGAGATCCCTCCCCCGACCTACTTTGCATTAAGTAGCCACCGGAAGTAAGGCTCCCGTCCGGAAAGTCGCTGGAAGCGGTCGTGTGAGCGCGCTAGTTTTTCGTGTTTTGAGTTCGTACTGCGTCGCGGCGCCCTCAGTTGAAACCTTCCCCTTCACCACCAGTCTCCGGACTGCCGTGGCACAAGATGAAAAGCTCTCTGCTGAGAAGTCGCTGCGATGTGGTTTTCGTTGTTTGTGGTGACGTTTTGCGTGCGAAACACGGCGGTTAGATTCGCGACGGTTTGTACTTTCTCTCTCATTAATCTCGATGTTTGCCTTTAGCTTCTCGTTGACGGCTTGATTGTGATGATTAAAATAAACGCCTCGTTGGAGGCACTTAAGACGTGTGTTGATTATTGGGCGTTCGGGGTAGGTAATCCCAGTGATGGCATTGCACATCGCCATCTCCTTAATTCCGGTGTCGCCATTGCACCTCGGTGACACCACCTTCCTGCCGCTTTCGGGTGGAGTCTTCTTCCGGTCCTTTCCTTTTATGACATTTTGAGTAGGTGGGTTTTGTGTGTATTGTTGCTCCGCGACATATATATATATATATATATATATATATATATATATATATATATATATATATATATATATATATATATATATATATATATATATATATATATATATATATATATATATATATATATATATATATATATATGTATATTGGTTACATATTTGACCCTATAAGAGATTAGAATGAGATATCCTTTTTATGTGGTAATTTCCTTTAGGAGAAGACTAATGGCCTTGAAGGCGTTATTCCCAGATTGAGAATTTAGATGCGGCAACTTTAAACCAAATAATCGTTTCAATATCTCGCCCGTCACAAACGGGCAGAAGATAACGCGTTCGCCTCGAGGTTTATTACATTTCAAACTAATCGTAGGAGGAACGCAGGAATCAAAAACTTTTATATTGACATTGTTTGAGTTTTTATTCCGAACGAACGTAAAATTTCACATATACGTTCGGTACTCAGTTCACGAAATTGCAAACGGAGAGTTTGACTCACTCGCATTTTTTTGTCTTCCGAAGTAAATAATTAACAAAGCCTCCCTTAGCAACCTTGCATGTCATACCCAAATCAATCAATCAATGCCAATACAATCAATCGTTGAAAATGGGACGCAATTTCAAATGACACATTTTAAGGCAAAAATATATTTCAAATTTATTGTATTTCATTTCCGTATATGTAATACCCTAGTGTTATCTGGATGGGTTTGAGTTGAGTTAATTACGCCTAATTTGTTTTTTAAAAAACTAGATTAACAAACTGTATAACTAGGTTGGGATAAAATACTTTTCCTATTTGTATAATAATGCTATATATTATTCTGCAGATGTAATAGCCGATAACCGGTAATGCAGACATCTATACTATCAACCGAGTCGCCCAAAGAAACCAACAATTAGACAGGCCGAAGTCAATAGTCGTAAAAGTTGGTGGAAAAAGCATTAAGGAGAAAATCATCTCGGCCGGTTGCTAAGTGGATCGAAGCCACCAGCGATATTTACGTAAACTAGCACCTCACTCCGTACAACAGGGTAGACCGTAAGCAGACACGCGACTTAGCCAAAACAAGGGGTTTCGTTACGTTTGGGTCAGGGGAGGCGACAATTACCAGATTTTCATATATTGCAAATATAAGACTTTAGAAAGGGTTTTTCCTCCCAGTATTGATTATTTCCAGGATTGAATAAAAACAGTTTACTGCCAAGTATCATTATTATATTATTTATGTTATTCCATAATTAATCAAGATTTTTCAACTATAAGCTGGTCCGAACTTCTCCGAAAACTTCTCCAAAATAACACAGTAAACTCGTTGATGGAAGCTATCCACCAGGTAATTAATGACCCTATCGAGACATCTAAAGACGCTACCCCCGCTAGTCTTTTTTTCCAAGTAGTTTTCTCCGTCATTGATAAAGGTGATCGTTGGAAAATATAAGATGCATGGAAAGTATAAATGCTAACGAATCCATGCGATTACAATATTTTTCCATAATTAGGAATACAACAAAAGCGCAACAGAAATAATACTATGAATTATGTATAACAAACACTGAAAGAAATATTATTTACGATACAAATGGTCAAATGTCAAGATGATCGTCAAAGAAAAGTGTAATTAGTGGGCGCTCGGCGACGAATTTACCCAAGATCGGAGAATTCTTTTCTGAATACTTCAGTCAGTGTACGATAACCACACAAAGAAGTACCATTGAACCGAGCACATCTGGCGAAAGTCGATGGGCAATATTGGATTGATAAAATGTAAGCGATGAAATAAATTAGAATGCATAAATATCTGGATATAAACAAAAGTGTCTCAGTTCAGCCAGCGATCGTTAAAAAGTGTTGTGATTCAGATAGTTCATCCGCTCTCAATTATCTTTGAAATGTGTTTTCTGTTCTTCCATTTCCTTCTTTTCTTTCCGTAAAAATGGAAACAAACACTAGTAGTGACAATTCGAAAAAACGATCCGTCTCGATTTGATCAACATAAAGTACATTGTTTCAAAAATTAGCCTAGTCCCATTTGGATCCCTATCGTGCAGCGGTTTCCTAAACCATTGATTGGTTGTATCAAACTAGGATGAAGTTACCGATTTTGTGCTTAATCTATAGTTAACCCTTTAAGGATCGTGAGATATACATATGTGTCCCAACACTTCAATAATTATTTTATAAATTATCGAATACGAATAATTTATAAAATATATTTCTTCCATGTTAATGAGACATCGAAATCTTAATATTTAAAAAAAAACATTTTAAAAAATAATATATCGTTTCTCTTTAAACATCGCAAATGACCAACGAACGGTAATTTTAAATATAATGTAAATATAATTATTATTATAAATAAAATATTTATCGCAAATTCGTGAATTTGAAATTTATTTTTAGTTCGTTAGTAAGTTAACAAAATCATATTTATTTACAAAATGTATTTACATCTCTTATGGACCATAGAGACACATACATAGGTCCAATCAAAGTATTTAAAATCTGTTGAACCAATTTTCACAAAACTTGACATAATATTATATATTATTTAAATCGCGCTACCCACTAAACTTAAATTAAATGACCCACTAAACTTGTGAAGTAAAAACTCGGCCGTACCTTTTGCATCCCGGAAGGGACGTTACACATTTTAGGGGGGGTTAAGCGACAGTACAGTATATACTGATTTTTCGAAGATCTTTGATCGCGTTAATGTTGTCTTCTTTTTAAAGTACCATCTCCTATCGGAGGTCGGCGGTCATTATAGCCACTTGGGCCCGTGATGTTGCGGCGCGGAACAATTCGGTGGTACTTGAGTTAAACCATGCAGCGATCTTTCCTGTTAGATATCGTCATAGTATCATATCAAATCATATAAAATCGAAGACTATCGCGGTTGTTTGACATTATAAATAGCATAGAAACGAATTTACCGCGTGAAATTTGTAGCACCTGACGTTTCAGTGACGTTGCAGCCGCCGTTGTCAAGGGTAGACTGAAAGAGTTGTCAATCCGTTGTTTTGCGGGTAGGCCGCTTACCGCTGCCGCCACTGCGTAGGTTATAACGGCGGTGGGGGGCCGGACTCGGAGCGCGCGAATTTCGAAAATCCGTCTTGCACACAACACTCGCTGTATCCTGTCTTACGTCCTTGCGTTCGGCGTTCGGCGGCGGGAACATTTTAAAAAGAAGGTTCCACCTAGAAGAGAGTTTGTAACCGTCGTCTCTATTAAAGTTAGGTGTTCTTCTTATTTCAATGGCTTCCCGGATCATGCAAGGAGTTCTCGGGTTGTTTTTTTTTGCCGATTACTTGAGAGGTAGGCAGTAGTAAGTGAAACTTGGACTTTTTGTTTCTAAAGTATACCACACTTGCTCTGGCGTGAGTCAGGGGTCAAACCTGGGGCCTTTGCTGTTTAATCTCTTTGTTAACAATCTGAGTAATGTAACCATGTCGGCACAGTGTTTAATGTTTGCCGACGATGTTAAATTAATTGTGCATTTTCACTGGAACTGCTGTGGCCTACGAGCTACGAGGGCGATACCGATGCCTTATCTTTCGTTCAGTGTATCTAAATTTTCAGTTATGACATACACTAGATCGACCGCACCGCTTATGTATGATTGCTCCATCGCTTGCCTCTCCGTGCTAGTAAAAGATTTAGGAGTTTTCTTTGATTCTCAGCTTACATTCAGTGACCACATCACTGATATTTTTAGGTCCTCTTTTATGTTGCTAGGATTCATTATTCACAAACATTATGTAATACAAGCAAAATTATCTCCATCAATATCAATTGAATTCTCATTTTTTCTTGCCTTTATGTAGATGTCATCGTCATGCAAATGGTGTAGCTACATGTGTTTTTGTTGTTCGCGCCCGTCTCGTTGTCATCTCCGTCGCAAAGGCTGCCCAAATGGATCGTTTAAAATTCAACGCTGGATTAGAATGATCTGGAAAGAAGATGAGAGATCCCCTATCGCCGGAATGGCGGCCATAAAACAAGATGGCGTTAATCTCGCCGACATTTTGAGCGATTGCGTCCATTCAACTCCAAAATTATTTTCTCGCCTCATTCAAAGTCATTATGCCCAAAACGCTATTATAGCCCTAATCTTTATAGTAGTACTCGCAAGTGTATATAACTTCCGTTTAGATAAATACGTATATGTTTCCATTATACACAATTTATCACCAATGCGACGCTGACAACTAAAGCGTTAAATATATTAATATGAACAGTGATACAATCGGATTCGACGGCATTAACACATTTATCGCTCTGCTTGTTTTACTAATTGGAATTGTGAAATAATCTACCAAACAGTGCAAGAATGGAAGCCGATTAGAATCCCTCGCATGAGCGGCTGAAAATTGAGATGGGTGCGCGGAGTTCTCATACGGGCGGAACGGCAGCTTAACGCGCTTTGTGAAAAGTGACATGCTGCATACTCGACAATAAAGAATTATACTTTGGGGAGACGCATTCGAAGTAGCAAAGTTCTATAATCAGCTTGAATGAGTTTATATTTATACTGTGTCGACATCCCATACAGCAGCTGCACTCACGCATGCTCGCATACAATTTACAAAGACAGTGACCCTACGGATGTAATTTATTATAGACTCATTCTCTACTAAGTTCGGTTTCAAGAATTTTTGAAAAGATAATAAAAGTGAGAAACAATGCCTATTCAGTTTATAATTTTTAAGTAACCAGTTTGGCTTCAGGAGTAAAATAAGGACGGCAAATTCAATTTTTCAATTAACTGAGAACATGACGAACGTTTTGGATAGGGGCAGTAAATGTCTTGCAATTTTAATTGACCTGGCAAAGGCGTTCGATACAATTTCTCATTCATTGCTTCTTATTAATTTTACCAAACCAATTAACACCTGGCTTCTAATAATTATGGACAGTAAGGAGAACGAAAGCTATTTTGCCTTCTTAAAGAATATGAAATAGCAGATTATTTGACTACTAGTTTTTCTGTGTATTTTAATGAACGTGGTTATATTAGAAGTGCACTCGTATTTTGTAATCTGACTAGGTGTGACTGAGTGTGTATGTCTGTGTATTTGTGTAGGTACATATGTATGTGGTTGATAATATAACCATTTCTGATTATTGTAATTAGGACTATTTATTGTCATATTATCATTTGTTTTCTAAATTTTCTATTCAAGAGTAATATAATGAAATTTCTATAATATAATTTAATTTCTATGACTTTCATTATCAAAACTTCTTGTGTACTCGAATTAAAGATTATTACATTATTTTGAAACTATTTCATGTCAAAGTTTTATCCTTATGATTACGCCCGTTCTGAATTCATGTAAATCGGCAATAGCTCGAGGCTCATATCAGTGTGTAGGTAATCAAAATATTTTTCTATTATATTACAATAATCCAAACGAAATACGACTCGACACCCGCCAATACGTCAACGGTGGGGTATCGCATTTGTAGAATATATCTGCTGCTAAATTATTATAGTAGACACATTTTTGTTGGCTTAATCATGGCATTTAAATAAGACTCAGAAAGTGAACTTGCCTTAACGCAGGAGTGCCTAGCAAGGCGGGCTCGGTTGTTCTTTACTGAGCACATTAGCAAAACAAAAATTTATGTCTAATCTGGGCTCAGACAGATGCATACCTAATATTATGAAGCATATATCTATCTGGATTTTTGTAGATCATAAATAATTTTTTGGTGATCTTGCATTTGAACGTGTATTTAAATAATAAATACTTAAATAAAATGACTTCACATACCGAAGTCGAAATAAAAGAACGCGAAAGAGGGACAGAGCAGGCGACTATTTGCAAAGGTATATAAACTCACGCGAATTTATAATGATTAGCTAATATATCTAGAGAGCTTTAAAAGTCACTACATAAATTCACGAATAATAAGTTACTTTATACAAATTTTAACCGCATGTTTCCTGAAAAGTCTTAAGGCATGAAGTACCCCCTCGTCGAATCACCGCAAATAAATTACATGCCCGGAAAGAAAATAGGGGTTGGCCATTTTCTCAGGGTTTATCAAAGATGATACTAATATATTATTTTATCATTATTTATGATGTAGGCGTCTACCTACAGTGATGTGGGTTTAAATAAACGTTGTTTACCCATTAAGTAATATCAGAACCCCCCCCCCCCCCCCGCCTCAATATTGGGACAGCAATCTTATTACGTTAAATTACGTTTCCGCTCCATTAGAAGGGATCCTATCTGCGTCGGGAGGAATATATGAGTATGTCTCGTATCTGAGGTGATTTTGAGAGAAGACGAGCTCGATCAAATAAATGTCAATTTGCTTCGTAATTAATCGACAGATACAGGAGAGTGTCGCTAAAAACATTGTCAAATTTCAATTGCCTCTATAAAAGCGAACGTCCGTCACCTAAACTCCCATGCATAAATCACTGGAATACAATAAAAGGTTCATGAATATTATGGAGAAGGCCTCTGCAGGCCGCGCCGCGCCTATACGGTTATAGCAGCCCCCCATTTATCAGGAATTTAATTTACGTTTTATTGCCGACGCCCCAACTGATCCCGAGTCGCGTCTCTGCTCTGGCCCCTAAAATATGCCCCAATAAAAGCGTTATGTGAAAAATATTCACTTCCGGGATTAGATATGCGGATCGATAAAGAATTTATTTAAAAAAAAATACGGACCCTTGAAATAATCCCAACTTAATACTTCAATAATTTACGTTACGGTATTTTATTGTATATCGCTATTTATTTTGTTGAATTACATATCGTTTTACATTCCTGGAATATAATTTCTGGGAAATACACATTGACCATTTTTTTTACAATCAGAATTACACAATAGATAAGTTCAAAGTTCAAGTTTATTTATTCCAAAAAAACCCGGCGAGGGTATAGAACTTACAATTAATAAATACATTTTTTATAATATTCATATTTTAAACATATCATATATCTGGCAAAAATAAAATTAAATCACAGAAATCTGAAAGTCAATAAACTATACAAAATCAACCATTACATTGTCTCGATATTAAAAAGAGCACTAAGAAATATCAAAAATAGAAATACCAAATCCAAAAAAATAAAAAAAATAAAAAATAATAGAAAGACAAATCCATTGAATGATCTTGCAAATAAATAAATCAATAATAATAATAATAATAATAATAATAATCAAGGAGTCCAATTTGGAAAGAATCAAATAATAATCAGAGTAAAAATATAGAAATACAAGCAATAATTCCTAAATCATGTTACATAATCATTAATTAAATTGTCTATAAAATGAAGTGTTCAGAATAGGATTAAAATGGCAGTTTAAAAAAAAAATATAATAATAAATAAAATAAACAAGTAGTCAATTGTGAATATAAAATTTTAAAAATCCGTGCCACATAGACATTTTTGCAATAAAAATTCCTTGGTAAGTTTTTTAAATATTGCATATGTTTTTATATGTTTGAATTCCTCTGGTAACCTGTTATAAAATGTTATGCTTCTGTATTGAGTTGTCCTTTGAAATTGTGATGTTGCAGGTATAGAATTATGAGTTTACATCGATTTGTGCCTTGTATTGTGGGAATGTATGTGGGCAAGAGTTTGGTGCTTTCCTTTATTTTTATAGAACTCGCACAGGCTTTCGTGAATAAGTATGGCATAAAGGGTGGGGATCTTTAGTTCACGAAATAGTGGTTTGCAAGATTCTCTCCTATTTAATCCGCGTATTGCTCACACGGCTCTTTTTTGTAAAATAAATACCTCTTTAATATCAGTGGCATTTGCCCACAATAAAATCCCATATCTCAAGTGGGATTCAACCAGAGAATAGTATGCACTCACAATTTCCTTTTCGTCCAATATCTTTCTTAATCTGGATACCGCATAGCAAGCGGTAAGAACCTGAAGACAGCATACACATCGTTGGTCGCTGCCCAGGCCTCGCCGCAAAAAGACACAGTGTACTGGGACGAGCCTTTCTCGAACCCAGCGATCTGCCCAACTTGAAGGTCAGTGATCTACTTGGACTGGTAAGAAGTACCGGGCTACTGACCACTGACCTAACCACATAGTGGGTAGTTGCAAAAGATCTTATAGATCTAGGTGACATCAAGGGCGTGAAATAAGCCCTCCACTCCGTTTACTACTACTACACAATAGATTTGTTTTTTTCTTAAAACTTGTGTGATACCTATCATAATATAAAAGTATAGTGTAAATTGGACACGATCTTTTAACCAATTCGGTTAAAACTATAAATAGGATAGAAAACGAATTTACCGCGTGAAATTTGTAGCACCCGACGTTTCGGTGACGTTGCAGCCGCCGTTGTCCAGGGTAGACTGAAGAGCTGTCAATCCGTTGTTTTGCGGGTAGGCCGCGTACCGCTTCCGCTACTGCGTAGGTTATAACGGTGGTGGGGGGCCGGGCTCGGAGCGCGGGAATTTTGAAAATCCGTCCTGCACACAACACTCACTGTATCCTGTTTTACGTCTTTGCGTTCGGCGTTCGGCGGCGGGAACATTTTAAGAAGAGGGTTCCACGTAGAAGAGAGTTTGTAACCGTCGTCTCTGTTAAAGTTCGGGGTTCTTCTTATTTCAATGGCTTCCCGGATCATGCGAGGAAAGTAGAATTGTTCTTTGGATAGCACAATGGGATTTTGAAACTGCATCCAGTGGTTTCTTCCGCTATCCAATATATGTTCGCAGATCGCCGATTTTTCTCGCTGAACGTTTTTTACAGCTTTGATGTGTTTTAACAGTCGCGTGGCTTTGGGCCGTTTCGTTTGTCCAACGTAGGCTAGACCGCAACTGCATTCGACTTTATACACACCCGGGGTTTGCAGTGGTATTACATCCTTTACAGGCCTCAAAAATCGAGCTGTATTTTGGGTCGGTTTGAAGATCGTTTTTATATCGAATCTGTTTAGCATCTTACTTATTCGATCTGTCACGCCCTTGACGTATGGTAAGAATGCTCTTGATCTGCTCGGTTTCTGAGTTTCGTCTGTATTAGATCGTGTGCGTGTCTCGTGATATTTACCGTATCCATTTTTCCTAAGGACATCATTGATATTTCACGCGGTAAATTCGTTTTCTATCCTATTTATAATGTCAAACAACCGCGATAGTCTTCGGTTAAAACTCTTTTAAAATCGATACCTATTCTAAAAAGCTTTTCGTTTTATCGTTAGTTTTATTGATACGTAGTTCTTTGACTATTCAATTTATACTAACCTTTATTATAATGGGTGCTAACATTATATTGTGTGCTTATAATTAATTCTAGGGTATTGCACATACATAGGTAAATCCTCGAAATTATCATATAAATATGCCCCTCAAGTAATTGCAGTGAGTACTTGTTGTTTACTTTAAATCTATGAATAAAAGGCTTTCCGCGAGCCCGACGTTAAAACTAAATAGTCCGGGATTTTGGAAAAAAAAATGAAATTCTTCTTTTCAACGTCACAAGGTATTAAATTAAACTCGCGAAAAGACTTTTAAATTTTGGGCCTAAACTAATAAGATTAATAAAGTACAAATACTAAAAATAAATCAATTTAAACGCTCACATAGGGTAGTGGATATGAAACATGGACGAAGATAGAGTTGAATTTAATATATTGCGTATATACCGCGTAATTTATATCTAGGGAACCAGCGACAAAAATGTGCAAGGGTTTTGGAAAAGCTGATTCTTTCAGATCAGACAGTAGTTTGGCCAAAGAATGTAGCGCTACAGACAGCAGGCCAGATCTCAGGACACCTGGAGCTGGCGTACTAGGAAATGTGTAATTTTAATTAGTACCCCCAAAGGGTTTTAGAAAAGCTGAAAATTCATCAGTACACAGTGGATGCAATAAAGAACTCGAAAAATATGGTTAGACTGCTTCATAATCGAACCCGTGACATCAGCATCTCCATCTCTCACATCACTTTACTTTACTTATATAGGCTATTATTAGATTTTTACACCGAAAAGGAAAGTCACGTAAAATTTAAAGATATACATAACAAAAACACCAGATACAAGAATAATTTCATTCTACCATGCGTGGTTTTAAACGCTCCTAGGCAAAGTACCCAATTCTCAGGGCCTTATTATTTTAAAACCGCCTACCATGTAACATAAAAGACAATAGCAACCTCAGAACGTTCCAAAAACTTTTAAAGGATTTTTTTACAACAAATACGTTTTACTCTATTGAGCAATTTATAAATTTTACAAAATGACTTTTTTTACAGCCCCTTTATTTTAATGTAATGCGTATACTGATTATTTCATTTGTTTATTGTTTTAGCTTGAATAAATTGTTTTATTGTTTTTTTTAGTTATATGGTATCTTATATTTAAATGCAATTACAATGTATTTAGATTCTTCTAGAACAAAACATTATAAAAATTAGTTTGATGGATTATCTGATTATTGATGATTATTGCTTTTGTTAGATCATATCTGATATTGATTATTTAATTGTTGATAGTTTTAGTTTTACTGCTTGTTGATTGCGCCTTTTATAGCCTCTACTTTATGAAGTTTCTTCTAAAACGAAATGTCGTATACTTTCTGGGCAGTTTGTTACTTAAACATTGTATGTTTTTTTTAATAATTCACACAATAAAGAACTTGAACTTGAACTTGAACATACATGCCACGCATCGGTCTATGGCACATCGATCAACTACCGCAGAATATAATGGTCGCAATGGCGCGATATTTGATTTTATTTTATTTTATTTCTGAAAACATACAGCGCATACAATTGACATACATGTGCAAACATAATGTAGAAAAAAAAGAAAAACATCACGCCGATAATCGTTTCCTACGAAAGTATTTCCGCATATTTACACATTTTAATTTCGGCATATTACACTTAAAAAATAATTGTAAAATAAACTAAGTTCATATTAAATATAAAATTAATATAGTAAACCGATGGGAGAGGTAGGGAATTGGAAGTGATTAGGAAAAAGGAGTTAGACGATGGTATGTGTAATGTATATAGATATAAATAAAGATAGGTCGGATAGTGGACATATAGATACAGATATTTATTGATGTTTATAGATATTTATAGATATATAATAAATATTTATAGATATTTATAAATATTTGTAGTAGCTACTGATATGTTGCATGAAAAGTATATAACTAAGAACGATAGGTATTAACAAGCTCGTTAGGTGCAATTGAATTTAATAATTCTTTATCGAACGTCGGTTGGTTGAGGTTGAAAATGTCGATGGCGGAGAAACGAGAGTCGTACGTGCACATCAGCCTATAAGCGATGGAATTTTTCCCGTAGTTGGTATTGGCACGAGAGACCTCAAAGGTGCGTGAATTGCGAATTAATCGCGGAGGAACGAAAAAACGTAAGTTTTCAACAAGGTATGGACTATCTATGGTATTGTGGATAACTTTGTGTAACAGTACCATATCAGCCACAGTGCGTCGGTCTTCTAGAGCTTGAATACCGAAGTGGTCCGATCTGCTCTCGTACGTAGGAAGACCGAAGCGTCCGCGATAATTGATGTGTTTTAAAAAACGCCTTTGTATACATTATATCCTGCTTCTGTAGACCGAATATTGCGGATTCCAAATTGAGGACGCAAATTCCACGGTACTGCGAACGTAAGCGAAATATAACATCTTTAGGACATTTATATTGGAGAAAGGTCTTGAGATACGGGTCACAAATCCTAGTGTTCTCAAAGCTCGGCTAACCATATTTTCTATATGCTGATCGAAAAGCAACTTATGATCAATTTGTACTCCGAGGTCGCGAATATATTTTACGTTAGGGATCACTTCACCATTAATGTTATAACTGAACTTCACCAAGTCTCTCTTACGGCTGAAGCTTATACTGTTACATTTAGTAACATTTAGAGAGAGTTTATTAAGAACACAGTAGTGTGACAGGCGGTCAATATCCTGCTGTAACCGGAGGCAGTCTGCCACGTCAGTCACCTCAGCATAGATTTTCAGATCATCCGCGTATAAAATGTGACGACCAGCTATGAGACAAGAACTAATATCGTAAAGATAGGCGTTGAAGAGCAGAGGGCCCAAGTGTGAACCCTGCGGTACCCCGGACGGAATTGATGCAAAGTTCGACCTGAATCCTCCAACAACCACAGCTTGGTGACGGTTAGCTACGTACGATGATATCCACCTGTATAGATCTCCGTGGACTCCTAGTCTTTTTAGCTTACTTAAGAGAATAGGATGGTTAACACGGTCGAACGCCTTCGCAAAGTCGGTGTAGATGGCGTCCACTTGCTTCCGTTTGTCCATCGCACTTAAGGTAAAATTGGTAAATTCCGCCAGATTGGAAACTACCGATCGTTGCTTTAGGAACCCATGTTGCTGTATAGGCAGACATGGCGCGATGTAAGAGTATAGCTGTGAATAGACGACCTTTTCAAACAGCTTACTCAGGACTGAAAGGATAGAGACTGGCCTATAGTTGTCGACGAGGTTTTTACATCCTTTCTTGTGTATTATAATGTTAAGGAGATGCTGATGCCAGGGCGTTAGATTATGAAGCAGTCTTACCATATTTTTCGAGTTCTTTATTGAATCCACTGTCTATTGATGAATTTGAAGCTTTTCCAATACACTTTGGGGATACTAATTAATATTTCACCTTTCCTAGTACGCCTGTGCCAGGTGTCCAGGAATCTGGCCTGGTGACTGTACCCCGGCATTCTATAGCCAAAATACTGGCTGATCTGAAAGTATCAGCTTTTCCAAAACTCTCGCACTTTTTGTCGCTGGCTCTTGGTTATTAGGTGTTGTTCCCAATCGAGCGGTGAAAGTCTTGTCTGAAGAAAACAAGTAGATGTCATTAAATCTCCCGTTGTACCTGTCGGGCAAACGTAACAAGTTTGAGTTGCTAAGGTGGTTAATTCACCTAGGTAAGTATAATTCACCTAGGTAAGTAAAAATATAATAAACAATAATAAAACGGATGTAAAATTGTTATACTGGGAGTATATTTTCGTTTGCGGCGTAACACAACGAGGACGCTCTGATACTAATGGATGTATTGTGCACTGGTTTTGGATTTATGACGTGGTCTGGTCGCCCATGCAGGGAGTGTGTGGAGTATAGGAGGGAGCGGTAATTCACTTCGGTAGAGCGGAGAATGGAGCGGAGAGTCCCGCTGAGCGGCTGTTGCTACATTTATCTCTACAAGTCGCAGTTAGCTGCTCATGTGCCGTGGAATTAAGGGGCGTAACTTCCGCTCCGCAAACTTTGACGGAAATGGATCGTAAATTCAAATTCTTACGGGACTCACGTCGACGACGCGGACGCGGGACGCCCCCGTCGCCGCCGTCGCCCCCCGCATTGTTCACTGTTCTTTACCTGCTAGACTGCTCTTGTTTTTCATCTCATTCCGATTGAAATCTATTACGTCGGTTGTCAAGTTAAAGTACCCCTTTACTCGTTTCTTATCAAGTAAATTTGGGGTTGTCATAATTTTTCTCTAGTCATAATTTTATGTCCAATATGTAGTGTAGTTATTCGTCAAATTGCCCCTCCAATGCGTAACGTCCCGCTAGGGATGATAGCCTACCTACGGCAAAATGTGTTTATTATATTAGTTAGTTACATTCGATTTCCCTAGTCGATATCCTCATTAGTCTGTGCGTTTAAGTCAGTTAATTTATTTTCGGTCTCTGTAAATGACCGCTCGATACATCGTTTTGGGTACTTAAACATTAAATGGGTTGTCACTGATTTGACAATTCTAATTATACGTAGTTATGATGGAAAGACTTGTAGAGACGTTCTATTACAATGATGATACGCGGGTGAGCTTTGCGACTCTCTAGACTTAAATGAAGCCAATATTAGAGTGTCGTATAAAAGGGAGTCGTGCACAAAGCCCAACTTGAGAGGATCCAACGGTGGCTCGTGCGGTGCGTAGCACGACGCGTACATCCCGCATTTGACTCCTACCGCTATAGACTGCAGCTTTTTAATATGCTCTCGCTTAAGGACCGACGAACTGCTGCGGATATGACTGCGCCACGATAGGGCCCTGGATAGTCCATACCTAGTTTCAAGCGTGGCTCTGAAGGTGCCATAACGTAAGACCCGTTCTATGCAGTTATTCGAGCACCTGAACGACATTCTAATTACACACGCAATTAATAATAATAATAATAATAAAACTCTTTATTCTTAACAATGCCTACTCGATGCCATTCTACAAATCTACAACTGTCGCGGTTAATTGTCATTTTTTGGTTAGGGGAGGACGAATCCGTCCCGTGTGGAGGACATCGTCCGGTTCCGTAGAAGTCCGTTCTCTTTCTTTTAATTTTTCTTTCTATACCATTACAATAATATATTTTTATCGCTATTCATGTATTTTATACTTCGTCTGTATATTAGGGATATTACAATATTACCACTAATATCGTATGTAATAAAAGTTTCAAGTATTAATTAATAAACTAAATAACGTTATAACCTAGCAAAATATTTTAATAATCTCTTTCTCATGGCGTAACTATTAATCGGCATAAGAACATGTTTTTGATGAATTCTGCATATAATTATAAGTTCATGCTGTTACATTACCTAAATAAATAAAATACATTTAATATTTTTTTTTTATCCCAGGCCCGTCATGAAATTATCATTCTCGTGAACAGTTTTTAAATGGAACCTAATAAAAATTACGCACTCGTGCGATATAAAGCATGCTCAATTCCAAGTAATAACAATTTCTTATAATTGCCATTAATATAATTATTAGAAATCACAAGGGGGTGCTGTTATTTTCATAAAAAAAAACTGGTTGATTCTTCTGGCTAATCAGATACTTTATCAAATTTCCTCTCGTTGAATCGTCATAAAATACGTCGCTGTTTTTTTGCGTGTAATTTATTCTATTTATTCATTTGCAGTCAATTTTCAAACTCCTTTGTTTTCTGCCCCTTGAATTGTCTAATTTATTAACGGCTATAATTATAGTGACAAATTTACGAACTCTTAACTACCTACCCATTATTTGAAAACTGTAAAAAAAAATGAAAATTATTTAACTTGTAAACCACTAAAGATATTAGGAAATGAACTACAACAAAGTTAGAGGTATTATGCCCAGAATTCTAAATCACTTTTTAGTATTTCATTCTAGCATTTTCGTTCTAGGACTTTCTTTCTAGGAGTATTCAATTTCAGTTTATAACACTTTTAATTTGAAACCCGCTCAATGTTCTCAAGTCATATTAATTTATTTTTATAAGCATATTATTAACTAATTTATAATGTTTAAAATTTGGAAAAGCCTGCTATTTTGAAACTAAAATGGCGAATATATTTCATCAGCTTTGGAAATCTAAGCATTTATGAAAACTATTTTGAACGTAATTTGAGCCTAATTGGTCGTGTAGTTTCACACCCACATACACACACTTACACACCCTCACACACACACATATATACACACGTACACACACACGCACAGGCAGGAATACAAGCACACACGCACGTACACCCTGACACACATGCATACACACAATACACCCCCTTCTCACTCACTATCTCTTACACACACACACACACCATTGAATGGATGCTGCACGTATCCATCGATTTCCAGCTGTTTTAAAATAAATCGATTTTTCTTTTTATCAAATTGCCACAATTCCAATAGAGATTAATTTTGTTACCCAACATTTTTAGCAAATATCACATATCTAGATATAATATGAAATAGAATTTATTAATATGGAATTAGCTAATATATTATATTACTTAAAAGTTCGTTGAAATTTTTCGTAATAAGCGTCAGATTTTATTAAAATTTGTTTTTTTTTTATAAGTTACTTTTTTTGTAGGATTAACTAGCCTTAGGAAATGACCGAGTCATTTTAATTTTGAATAACTAATTCTTAGAAATAAAGTCATTGATTTTGTTTACATTTAAACTAAAGGGAGCTCAAAGTCATATGATATTATTTACATATTTATCATTCCTGATCAAAAATACATATCTCCCGTTTAGTAGAATCAACATATCCATCTTTACGGGTCAAACCGTATCGAATCCAAAGTTTCCACGACATCCTTTGGCTCCGCGCTTTGCGTCGCAGATAAAGTAAAATCAATTTACATGAGTTGGCATACAGAAACCAGGCTTGCAGCAGTAGTTTTGAAATAATAAAACAAATATCCTTGCTGTGAGAGAGTGGTCAGTGTGGTTGTAATATCGCTTGAACGGTCCAAATTTGTTCATGCCACGCGGCAATTAATCCTGCGAGGAGTCCGCGCGCTGCGCTCGCTCCATGCATATTTCATAATACACATTAAGCCATTATCGTATGATACAACTCTCCCGCAGCACGTTATGTACAAATATAACGCCTTCATTAGAGGCACGAATCGCAAAACTCTGCACTAGCCACCGAAGCACCGACGCTAACTGAGCGGCGCGTGATCATAAATATTGCGGAATAACTTATTGCGACAAGTGAATTATGCTCGGTTAAGCGTTTTATATAACTTACAACGCGCCGCTCAGCGCGTTGCTGGATAAAACGGCGCGCGACAGATTTTATTACGACCGCGACGTGTTTCGCGAGATGAAAACCGTTTTAAGGGGCGCAGATGCGAAATGCTTTCTGAGAGCTTTCGCTGCAATTGCGCGCGGCGAGAGAGTATACCACTGCAATTACATTTCAAAACACAGTACTAATATATTTTCGTGTTTTCTCTTTTGTGTTGTGTTGTCACCAATGTGTTTTTTGAATGAGTTGGCTACGAAGACCCATTCTGTTCAGGGTTGGTCACACTCACGGGTCAACACCTATCCGAAGGCCTCCAAGCATGAAGTGCGAGCCTGGGTAGGACTCTGGCCCTATGGTCAGTTTCCCCTGGGAATCAAATTTCTGGCGCTCCTGTACGGTCTGCGCACCGTGCGGCGTTAGCCAATCGACTGTGCACTCTGACTAACAACTTGCGGTGCCAACTACAACGGGCGAGCCCGTCACCACAGGACGTTTTAACGATTTTCTCGTTCTGTCGCCCTGCAGTGAACGTAGAAGACTTTGGACAGAACAATCCAACGTCCAGCTACGTCACAACCCGCAAGAAGCCAACGCCTTCACCGCGAGATAGCCAGTAATGTTACCTGGCGGGCCGACCCTCGCGCCCTTGCTTCCAATTGTGACCAGATTTCTCCGGTCTCTCGATTGGTTCCGAGTTCGAGGTCGCTTGCGCGGTCCTCTCCCTTACGAAGCGGTGAAACGGTGTAAGCCGAATCTATCGCGGACCACAGCGTCCTTTGCCCGGCTGTTCACCCAGGATCGGATGGCCGATGGTCGTTTGTGAATCGACTGTGCTCTCCGACTAACAGTCGGGGGAGTCTGGAAGCAGTACTGTTTCCTATAGAGCTGGGGTGGTTGCGGACCTTACGACGACTGTTCTTGAAACGATCATCGGTCATCCGATCCTGGGTGAACAGCCGGGCAAAGGACGCTGTGGTCCGCGATAGATTCGGTATACACCGTTTCACCGCTTCGTAAGGGAGAGGACCGCGCAAGCGACCTCGAACTCGTAACCAATCGAGAGACCGGAGTAATCTGGTCACAATTGGAAGTAAGGGCGTGAGTGTCGGCCCGCCAGGTAACATTCCTGGCTATCTCGCGGTTAAGGCGTTGGCCTCTTACGGGCTTGTGACGTAGCTAGATGGTAGACTGTTTCGTCCTCAAGTATTTTACGCTAACTCCAGGGTGATAGAACAACTAATCGTTAAAACTTCCTGAGGTGACGGGCTCGCCCGCTGTAGTCGACAATCCAAGTTGTGTTTTTTGAATAATAATCATTTTTATTAAATTTTGATATTGGTAATGTGAGAGTTTTAAAAGTATTCGGTGCGGCACAACTTGCTATTCTTAGGTCATTGATTACATATAGTATTAGATTGCGCTACTCCATAGCACGATTTGGCAACCATTCTGCGCCGGGAAAACGCAGGTTGCGCTGATAGCTTTGACGGCCAAACTAATAGCAATTTATTTTAAATTGTATAAGAAGATTGATAATGAATGGTTTTTAAAAAAAAAAAATTGATTATAAAAAAAAAAAAAAAAAAAGTTGTGGTCTCCCTACGCCTCGCTTTGTGGTTCTCGCTCTCCACCGGATAAGCCTCTTCGGCCACCTCGCGTCATCCTGCCTTGTGACGTGACCTGCCCAGCCCCACTTCAGTCTGGCGATATGTTCCATGACGTATATCACCCCCGTGCGCCTTCGTATCTCTTCATTGCGCACCCTGTCGCAGAGATTGATGTTTAGCATTGCTCTCTCCAGACGGAGATATCCTGCCAAAACTAGTAGTTAGGGGGTGAGGCCGCCCGCTGGTTACCTTTCCCGATGCCTCGCGGTAAGGCGTTGGTTTCTAACGGGTTGCTGGTGAACTAGGCAGTAGATTGTCTTGTCCCCAAGTCTTCTACGCTCATCCCACGGCTGAAGGAATGATCTATATCGTTACTCCAGCCTGGGGTGACAGGTTCGCCCGTTGTAGTCGACACCGCCCTCCTGCTCTCTCCATCGCATATCATACCGTTATTAGATATCGTGGTTGTCGATTTAAAGCGCAATGTCGATCGACCGAACGCAAATAATGTTGCCTTTTAAGTATCATTGTTGAAAGTATTCCAAGATAGTCAACTTGGCTGGTTGGTTCAATGAAGGTGAAAGTAAATGGTAACACCGTATCACAGTGCTGGTACTACATACTTGAATAAATGGTAGTGTTCTGTATGCCTGAGACAATATTGAGTTATCGCAACAATGCTACACACTACTTTCGCGGTTTTAAAAGTCAGATCAGTAATGAATGGCATCGTAGCATTCAAAAGTATTGGCGGGATGCATCTCACTGCACCAAAGTGGCGTTGCAATCTGCTACGTAAAGGCAGTCAGTTTAGTGACAGTATATTGAGAGACAGTAGACGTACTCTCAAACGACAGTGGACATAGGGGGGGGGGGGGGGGGTGCGAGGAAAGTGAGCAGAGGGTGCGAAGGTCGGCGAATTTCTCAAAACGTTTGAACATCTGCGATGGTGGAGTAGTAGACATGTGGCGGTCATATGCGAGTCCTTGGACTCGTGACGTAGCTTGTCTCGTTTTCATTTTTGTTGCAAGAGACGCTACTGTGGTGTGTTTACGGTGGCTTAATGCAGAGGTGCAGCTTGTATATTACTGTCATTTACTATTACGTTCCATATATTACCAGCATGCTGACATATCTAGTCGGAACCATGTCATTGTTTCGCCATTATTTTAGTCAGGAAGATCATTATTTAAGAAGCTCACCTCATTGTTTGTTTTCAGTGTATGTGCTAACACATGAATAAATACACTGAACTGAACTATTCAAACTAAAGGGAGAACAGGTAATTATTTTCGTTTATTATTCCTTCGCATGTTTTGGTCGCATCACCGCAGCGCGCAAGTCAATACAAAACTTTTCCGGACGACAAAAATGTGAAACCAATAGAATTTGTGTGCACTATCAATTTGGCGGATATATTTAAGGCGCTTTGCGTGATAAAATTGTCGACGTTAGAATCAACAAAGACCGGCTTTGGCGTGCGCTCGACTCAAATAGCCTCAAATGAGAAACGCCCTGTAGGTATGACGGACGGGAAAGTTGCGCACGCGAGCGCCAACATGCGTGTCATTACCGCACACTCATGAAACACCCTATACATATTATTATAATTCCGGCCTGATTAGGAATAATTGCATTGTTTTCATATTCAATATTCGAGAATTATTTACTGCTTTGCGTGCGGAAAATGACGTTTTCACTTGGAGATAATACGACTTTTCTTAAGTTTACAGTTGGGAAAAGGTATATAATCGTACTTACATCGCGATGGCTTCAATTAAAACCTGGTTAGACCTAAACCTACTTACGTTAAATGTTGGCAAAACAAAATACATCCCATTTAGCATCGATGTAAGAGGCCAGCCGGATGATCACCATCATCTTATCATTCACGACTGCAAGAAAGATGCCACGTGTCGTTGTCAGCCAATCGGACCAGTCGGAGAGATAAAATATCTCGGAATAATTATAGATAAACACCTACGGTGGGAATTACATACCGAGTGTCTAGTGAAAAGACTAAGGAAATTGTTTTATTTATTTATTCAAATGCGAGATATTCTGGGCCTGCCCTATTTAAATCTATATATTACGCTATATGCCAATCAGTAATGACATACGGTAAGCTTGGATGGGGAGCTTGCGCAAAAACCCTCCTCCAGAAAGTGAACGTCGTCCAAAAGGCAATAATTAGAATCATGTTAAGGAAGCCTAGGCGTTACCCTTCTGACGACCTGTATGTTGAGGCACAATTGCTTGATTTGAGGCAGTTGTATTGCCTCAAATCAATACTTCATCTTAAAAACAACAATGAAGACGAATATTGTGTTTCTCCGGAAAACAGGGAGAGATCAGGTCGTTATAAGGGAAACTTTGAAGTGCCAAAACGACTAACGTCTTTTGGACAACGTACGTCATTACAGCTTTCTTGATCGAAGAATGGTTAATATCATGAGTAAAGAGAACATATTGGAAATTAGCAGCAACCAACAAAAATATCACCTTACATTATGGTTAATAAACCTTGGTAGGAGAGAGACGGAGAAAACATTCATCACAATTTTAAAATAAATAAATATATTTATTTTCTATATATTTTATATACATATTTTTACTAATTGTTATATATTATTAGTTATTATTATAAATGATTATTTATTATTGCTATTATAATTTTATTTATTTTTATTTTTTATTAGCTTAATGTATACAGCATATTCATTATATAAAAAAAAACATTTTATAAATTAACATTAATATTGCCATTAATACATTTTAAATTAGCAAATAATAAAAATCACCTATTTAAAAGATAATAATTTTACAACCTTTTTTTTAATATATAAAGAAGAAAGGAAAAAGAAGCATTTCTAAATTTAATGTTTAAGTACAATTATAGGGGAATGGAAATGGAAGGAAGGGATTGTTATAACATTATGTGTAATATACGTTCATAAATGGCCATACATACGTATACTATTGACATATATATACATATAGATACATTGTATATAATAAAGTAATAAATAGTGCGTATTTTATAAATATTTAAATTAATTATCGTTCCTGAGCTTTTCTTCGACTGCGTGAAGAAAAGGCTTCCTGTCCAGAGAAAAAATGTCAAGGTTATTAAACCTGTTATTAAAAGAGGTGAGTAACCGTATCATAGAGTTGCTGAAGTGGCTAGTATTGCATCTGGGCACGTGAAACAAACGAGAAACTCGGGTACTTCTGTGGGGCACTCTCAAGGAAATTCGCTCAGTTAAATAAATTATTATTTTTATTATTATACATTATTATTTAGTTCTAATATATTACTTGTTTATAGTTCTAATATTATTTGGTGTAGTGAGAATTTCATTTTTATTTTGGAAGTTATGTATTTTGTAATCATTTGTATTGGTGTTCTCCTTAAAACAGGCTCTGCTTAGTTAGGAGCAACACAATCTATGTTAAGTGCTAACGGTGTAAATTTTTTTGTGGACCAATAAATAAATAAATAAATAACTAAATGTTATAAATTAGAGATTGCCAATGGCATGATTATTAGGTTAAATTTAAATTAAAATAATTACATTTTTCATGTGTGGCTTTGTTGGCTTTCCATTGAAACCTCGCCTCTTTGTTTCCCCCCGAATATATAGCAGTGAATGCTTCCAATTGTACTTACTAAAATAATACCCGCGGGTCCTGAATATTCAAATACGCGGAAAGTAAAAGAAACAAAGAAAACACGATATTCTTTTCTTTTTCAGCGTGATTGTAATTTGTATTATTTAACAAAAACAGAATTACTTCGATTAATCAATATTATCCGTAATTTGAATAAGGCTCCTAATTTAATTCAAATTGAGTTACAATTTTAAAGTAAGTAACGATGGCATTCCCTAAATATAAATACAGTAAAACTTGATAGGATAAAACGTAAGTTAAGTTAATATTTAGCAAAAAATTCTGTGGCTTTTTGTTCCAAATGTAAAATGTCCCTTATGTTCCTTAAGAGGCACACATCGAGATAATCTGCAAGACAACAAGTCGCCGGAAAAGTTGGGCGGAGGATGTTTGTAGCCAAACTAGAGTCAATTAGCGTTCAGCACTTTCAGTAATGTTTACTTTGCGAAAGTTTTCAGCTCGCTGAAACTTCCGCAACAATGTCGGCAATTAGGCACACATTATCCCTTCCAAACTAAAACCTCGTACGACTTCTTCTTCTTTTTGGATTGTCTATCCAAAATTCATCTTATTTTCAAACTGACGGTTTTCTTCGTTCTGTAGAGGGCGTCTCGAAAAGAAGGAGAAGTCAACACAGTGTCATCTGTCTTCCGATTTCTTGACTTCACTCGACGTTTGGTTCGGTTGAGGTGAATCAAATCAAGATTCAATTTTCTCAAACCGCGGCGTTTGAAGTCGCTTTCAGCGGCAAGAGCCGAATTTATTGTCGTATCGCCGCTCTTCCATCATCTTCGTTTCCAATCTACCCTCTCCTCTCTCCTCCGTCTTCTTCCGATAACTCGACTTCGAGCTCCAAATGTTCTAATTAAATTTCCGCCAAGGGGCGACCCTTCGACTGTCTGCTGACATTTTTTCGAGTTATTCTTTTCACATAATGCCGGTTGATTAATGACTTCGGCTAAAATTGAATTCGCCAAATAACCCGACCATTGAAACGATATAACGAGACTAAAAACTTTTAAAAATTTTAGAAACAGAGAAAAATTTGTGCTTTGGCAAAGTCACTGATGTACCGCAATATCAGTTGTAGTCCAGTCAATGAATACTCAAAATAGAGGGAAACGGAAGGAACACAACTTTTGACTTTGGGACTTTGTTTGGAATTGTTAGGAGGCCAGCGGGCACGTAGAATGTCCCTTTTTTGATTTTTGGCTTTTATCTCGAAAACTATACAAAATAATAATGCAAATTTTTCTATATACAAAATAAAACCTTGCATAGTTTCCGAGATACCCGAGCTCAAAATTTGCTAATTTTGAAGAAGAATAATATTTTTTATGTATTTTACTTTATTTGACTACCTAACTCTTCGGTTTTTGTCCTACGAAAAAGTTATGAAGAAGGAAGTTGTAGAATGTTGCTAAAAATTGTGTTCCTTCCATTTCCCTTTATAACTTCTCATTGACTGGACTATTGGGGCGGTGCAGTTATACTGCATTAGGACCCACTAATAAAAGCTCAAAAAGAGGTAGAAAGAGTTACAAACAGAAAACCACCTCGTTACTCATCCGATTTACCTATGAGGCAGCTATACAAAAAATCGATTGTCCGTATTTTCACTACCACACAGCTCAGTATTGCAGCCGAGAGCGCAAACATGGCACCGGGAAAAAGAGACACAGAAGAAAATTCGGAGGAATGCGAGATTTGCCCAGAGACATTCTCTGTTTCTGGCCTCTAGGATGTACGATGCATTCCTCGCAACGCTCGCCGATGGGCAGACGCTGATAATCATTAGCACCGTTTTTAAAGTTGAAGTCGCCAAATGGTTGCGTTTAAAAGGTAGAGACGAATGCAGGAGGCATCTAATAGAAATTGTGGCTTAATAAGTAAGGACTTTTTTGAAATAATTTCTTTTTGTGCATTTATAAATGTACACTGACATAGTGGCTAGTTCGCCTGATCTTACATTGTAAGATCCCGGTTTCGAATCCCGGCTGGGTCACCATTTTCCGTTCGGTTCAAATTAACGGAATTGCATTTTCAATTCTGTCGATCGAATGCAATAACAAGACACAACTAGAGTTGTCAACTACAGCAGGCGAGCCCGTCACCTCAGGAAGTTTTAACAATTATTCGTTCTGTCTCCTTGAAATGAGCGCAGAAGACTTGGACTAACAGTCCACCATCAAGCTCCGCCACAAGCCCGTAAGAGGCCAACGCCTTAACCGCGAGATAGTCAGGAGTGCTACCCAGCGGGCTTACACTCACGCCCTTACTTCCAATTGCGACCAGATTACTCCAGTCTCTCGATTGGTTACGAGTCGAGGTCGCTTGCGCGGTCCTCTCCCTTACGAAGCGGTGAAACGGTGTATACCGAATCTATCGCTGACCACGGCATCCTTTGCCCGGCTGTTCACCCAGGATCGGGTAGCCGATGGTC
>OX155958.1:218965-351465 GCA_944548615.1 Micropterix aruncella | reverse complement strand
AGATGATATAACGTTAATTTTTTTAAGAAATTTACTAATTTACAAATATTAAAAACAATCAGGATATACTAACAAAACTTAAAACGCCGGTTTTGAGCGCCACTCGTTTTTTTAGGTAAACCGAAACTATCGAAGTTAACTGACACAAATGAAATAAAAGTTGTTACTTTCTTTCTCAGCGTATGGGATTCGTTAAACAGGGAAAGCGATTCGTCATGCCTTGCAAAGAGTCGGTTAGCTACTAAAAATAAAACGCCGATGATACTAAAATATCTTTTATTTTGTAGATTCAGAGTTAAATTAATAAGCGCCTTCTAATTTTGATCCAATATTGCCGATTGCAAGACGACCTCACGATCTCTACGTGACGCGATCCGATGCATACAAACGTAATAAACAGACACTTATGTGTCTCAATTACAACGGGCAAACCCGTAACCTCGAGATATTTTAACGACATTTGTTCGTTGTTTCTCCCCTGAAGTGAGCATAGAAGACTAGGGACGAAAGAGTCTACTGTCTGTTACGCCACTCGCCCGTAAGACACCAACGCCTTACCGCGAGAAACCGGGTATGCACCATGCGGGCCGACCTCGCGCCCTTACTTCCAGCTATAGCCAGATTTTTCTTTTTTTTTCTTTTTATTTCTCCGACCTCCCGACTGGTTGCGGGTTCGAGGTCGCTTGCACGGTCCTCTCCCTTACGTAGCAGTGATTCGGTGTCCACCGAATCTATCGTGGACCACGGCGTCCTTTGCTTGTCTCTTCACCCGGCATCGGGTAGCCGATTAGTCGGTTCAAGAGCAGTTGCCGTAAGGTTAACAACCACCCCCGCTCTATGGGAAACAAAGCCATTTCCAGACATCCCCGATTATCAGTCGGAATGCACAGTGCAGCTGACGCCGCACGGTGCGCAAATCGTTTAAGAGCAAACAAAGGACGATTTCCAGGGGAACTGGCCCGCAGGCAGAGTCTTATCTGGGCTGATACTTCTGCGGGGATTCTACAGGATGGGTGCTGACCTATTAGTTGGACCCATTAGCTCCTTCAAAAAACAGACTTGGATGACAGCTAATTACGGTTGATTTTCGGTCGTAGTTACAGTAAAATTAAGCGGAGACCTAAATTAAGGTCTAAATAAAGACGGCCAGAGGACTTTCCAGAATAAAATTAAAAAGACATATACTTTTTACCATGAAAAACAGGGTGCTTATCCGCACGATTCTTTGAAAAGATGCATAAACAATTGCATATCTATACTAATATTATAAAGAGGTGAAGTTTGTGAGGTTGTAGGAAGTAATCTCTGGATATTCTAAACCGATTTTGAAAATTCTTTTACCAATAGAAAGCCACGTCATTTGTGAGTGTCATAGGCTATAATATATTAATCCGAAAAATGAAACGACTTTCTCGTAGTAGTCGGATTTGCAAAGTAAGTCGGAGAAAAAACGGTCGAATGAAAACGTTTCTTACGAACGCTGCCTTAACGATCAGAGATATATGATTGAGTTTTAGAGAAACGTTGTAGAGCTTGATAATGCCTACAAAAAAGTCAGTGACAGCATATTTCTAACTTAAAAGTAGATTTTCATATTAAAAAAATAATTTAAATCGTTAGGTCATGTTTATTGGTCATATTATCAACAATTATGAATTCTTATCAAAATAAGTAAATTTATCGTCTCAAGTGATTAAAACAAAAACTTTTCTCTTTTACTGCATATAATTTTCCTTTTACTGCATAAATGGTTAAAGAGATAATACGACATATGTATGGAACCGCGGCCGTATCTCGGGTTGGAACTCCTGAAAGAATGGTAGCAAATAATAACATTACATCTAATACAGTAAATAGAGAAGTTTTGAACAATTAAAATAAACATAATTTATTTGATCATAATCATTTCATTCACTTATTAGAAACCCGGTATTATAGAAACCCAAATCGGCATGCAAATACATACATACATATGCAGTAAAAACATAACCCTCCTTTTGACAGTCAGGAAATAAATCATAGCACACAGTACTAACCGAACCACAGTCATAATTTCATCACAAGTAAAAATGTTTACCGCCCAACGAAGTGGGCACGGGTCAGCTAGTTATTAATAAAAAAACTCTCGCCATTACGGCTCTTTTTTTCGGCACAACTGTGACTTTATTCTTTCAACTTTTATTTATTCTAGATAGCAACATTTGTTGACGTCCACAAATGGTTTCGTTTGCTGTTTGTTATCCGTGAATTGCTGTGATAACATTTTGCGGAATTCACTGTGTGCATAGATAGCTATTAAATTTGCCGCCGAAAATATTAGGTACCAATTTTATGTCTCTTTCGCTGTTTCTTTGAGGGAAGTATGCCTTTGAGGAAAAGGAATTTTCTTATAAGCCCCTCAGAGGTTGTATCCACCCTTTCGAATATTTCAGTCATTTCCCCTTTCTTCGCTGTTTTCTTATGTAAATAGATATTTTCAAGAGATACATTACGCGTACATACAATAAATACGTAAGTTTTTTACACTAATATACTTATCAGTGAAATAATATGAAAATAGGATAATTGTGTTTATGTATACCTCCTTGAAATGTAAATGTATGGAAATGTAAATATTGTTTTTATCGTGTAAAGTAGAGTAAGACTATGTTGCTCAAACTGGGCAAACTCCAAATAACGCCCAATGACAGGACATATTGCCCTCGACAAATATATCACAACCATCAGAAAGAGAATTCTTTGCAGCAAATTTGTACTGATCTACATGGTTTGTGCGAGTTTCACGTTTTACCTAATTTAATGAGACGAATAACTATAAGGAGACCCTTATCTGAACCCTAACGCACTGCATACGGCGCCAAATTTTAATTTCAGGTTACTCCGCGAATAGACGCGGAGTCGACTACGAGGGGTGTGAATTATAACTGACGAACCCGTCACCACAGGAAGGTAAAACGACATCAAACCGTTCTTTCTCCCATGGAGTAAACGTAAAATACTTTGCGGACAATACAATCTACAGTCAAGCTTACCAACGGTCCATATAAAGTTTCGAGTTGACCGCAAAACGTCGATTCGGCATATCTTGTATTTTGTTATTGCTGTGAATACATAGCATGTAGTGTATATATATTAATCCATCTTTAACAGAACCATCCCCAATCAGGATTCATCAGAGGCGATCCCTCTTCCCATAAAGGCTAATCATACTTAATCACTTTGTGTTGCTCGTCCCTCCGTCCCTCCCCGTCGTCTTCCCGTTCACTTCCGCTCGACTAATGTACTTGGCGTGTTTCGACCTCGGATACCACTGTTTAGGTCGACGCGGCCGCCGGGCGTCGACCACCCACGCCCGGCCGCCCGCGCCATCGACACATTGTAAACGCCCGGCGGGTAGCGAGCGGCCACAGCGCCACAGGTCGAGATGATTCACCCTTGAATACCAATTGATATTGCCGCGGATTTCGATTGGGATGGGCGACGGGCGGATCTCGACGGGGGACACCGGCCACGTTCCAGTCATTTCGGAAATTATTTCCGCAGCGGCAGCGAACGTGCTGATAAAAAGACGCAGTTAATAAAAACGACACGTCCGATGGGCGATTAAAAAAATTGGCATAAATACCAGTACCTACATACGTGGTCTCAGTTAGATAAAGACTTTTCAAAGCTTTTTTAAAGCATTTTCGACCTGTTCAATGCACTCAACCAAGTTGAGTCAACCAAGTATTGACTCAACTTTACCGTCCGCATTTTCCAGCTACCGAAAGAACATGTCAAGGCTGTACAGCTACGAATACAGGAGAGTCAACTGATTCCATGAAGCTTGGGATTTATGGCCAGTTTTTGTGTGACGGGAGTCTGAAGACAGCAGGTGTAGATTCTTATTTTATGCCACAAAAGAGAAAAACAGCTCTCGGGTCTTAAGTTAATAAATAATAATAACAATATTACGGCCAAAATAGTCTCCTGATAATATACAGTTTATGTGCGTGATGTTGTGTAAAAATATTTATATATTATGTTATATATCATGTTCTCTCGATTTGTGAGTGTGTATGATAGAGTAGGATGAGTGTGTGTGATTGTGATGTGTGTTTTATGGGTGTGTGTGTAAGTACATCTACTTGTATGTGTCATAGTTGTGTATATATGAGAGTGTGTGATTCTGCACATGTATGTATCTGTTCAAGCTTTTATGGTCTGGTCTATTACCGCTCTGATAAAGTCGTTTTTGCTCATTGAGAATATGTCTAGTTCCTGAAACGATTCATCGTAGGCTTCCATAATTGGATGCAGAGTTAAATTCCTTGCTTGATTTGTATGGAGTCTGGATACATTGAATACCCTTGGGTGATGAGTTCGGCGCGATGGGACATTTAAGGCTATTCTGCTTAGAATGTGTGGGCTGTCGATATGATGCGAAAGTATATTGTGGAAGAACGTCGTATCAGTCACTTTACGTCGCTGCTGAAGACTCAGCATTTCGAGCCTTGCCAAGCCGTCAGAATATAAGGTATATTCAGCGAAGGGTTCGATGACACAAGTGCCTTACGAAGGTTTTCTGAATACGCTCTATACGGTCAATGTGTACATTGTACTGCGGTGACCATATAGGTGACGCATACTCCACTATACTGCGAACCTAGGCGTTATAAAGAGTGAAGATCACATTAATGTCGGAGAATGGTTTGCATGCTCTCAATACGAAACCGAGAGCTAAGTAGATGCAGAACTGCTGTCACCTATCCCTAAAACGACCGTTGGCTACCCGATCACAAGTGAGATGCGGGCAAAAGGTGCCACGGGCTAGCGACACAGGTAGAGATCGTGAATGCACGAACCGTGCCCTGAAAGTGACTTCGAATATGGAAGCAGACTAGAAAGCAAAGAAATCCGTCGAAATCTGGTAGACAGGGAGCGAGTGGAGGCCACTGGTGGAGCGAGTGGTGGCAAGCCAGTGAGGCACTGGCTTGCCAGCGCTTTCGCAGTTTAAGGAAGGTTTTTCCCAAGGTCTCAGTCTTCGCTGCTGATTCCAGGATGACCAGATGATAACAGTCAGTATAACGTCCTGAAATGGCTGGCTCGCCCGCAGCAATAGATAAACTAAAGGGCTGCGGATACAGATAGGAAGAAATAGTAACGCGATGTCAGCATATATGGAGCAAGCGATAGGTCAGTCCATCAGATTCTATCATGTCTAGTTAACAAATTCTAGTTTATAATAATGGAATGAGATAAATACATATAAAGAGCATTCATTTTTTTACACTAAAAGGGCCTAAATTGGCCTGTTTGCTTTTCATCGTAAACTTAGATTGGAAATTAGTTCATCCGAACGAGACATCAATTCGTTGGAGCGGAATATGACATAAACGACTGTCGATTTTCTCGCACCAAAACTACCTGTCGAACTTGTGGCCATCCGAATAATTTTCAACAAATTTTGTGCGGTCGTAGATTTAGCTGCTTCTTGTGTAGTTTTAATGCGAAAAAGTGACAACTGTTTATTTCACATTCCGATTTATCTTATTGTCCTGCCTCGTCTAATCGACTAATTTTCGATTTCAGTTCACAAAGAAACGCAACCCAGTCCAATGTTAATTTTCATCTACAGAGAGGACAGGAGCTTTTAAGGGGGTTAAAGTGGGAGTGCAGGTGAAGGCAAGAAGTGAGGGGATTATAGGAATGGTTGTAGTACTATAGTGTATGATAAATGCAGTGTAAAATTTATTTTATTTTATTTTTATTTTATTTTATTTATTTAGGTAAGTAACAGCATGAACTTATAATTAGATACCTAATTCTTTAAAAAAACATGGTCTTATGCCGATTATAACTTACACCGTTCGAAATTATTTGAAAAATATTTTACAAACTAAATTATGAAACAAAAAATACATCTGTAAATATTTATTAGTTGAGAGAAAACGGATCTATACAGCGCGGAAATAAACGACAGTCCTCCCGATGCATTTGTAGACGGCCAATGTAACTTTGCCGAAAATGTAACTTTGCTGGGAGAACTCATCGTCCAAGTCCACGCGGCAAGGACTCATCCCCACCAACCAAAAAATATCAAATGACCGCAAAAGTTGTAGAGTCAACCGCAAACATATAAATCATACTTATACAACATAAATTCAAAATAAGTAAATGGGAATACATATATAAGTTATACTATATTTATACATGCATATTACAAATCAATAATTACTGGCAGTTGTCGCTGTTGCTTCAAGGGCGGTTCGTACTGCCGATTTGAAGCAAATTTTGTTGCTACTATAGATGTCAAGCCCTGTGAATTGATCATTATACGTACGTGGCAATCGGTTAATCATTGAATGGCGCGTGTAGTTAGAATGTCGTCTCGGAGCTCGAATAACTGTATAGATCGGGTTTTACGTTGCGGCACCTTCAGAGCGATGCTCGAAACTATGTATGGGCTATCCAGCGTCCCATTGACGATGTCATGTAGCGCAGTCATATCCGCAGCAGTTCGCCGATCCTCGAGCGACAGCATATTAAAATGATGTTAGATTGTAAGTATATTTGCATATTAAATTGTAAGTATATTTGCATACAAGATTTTTTCTGAATATTCCTACAGATACAATGTAAGCAATTTATTTCTCCTTGACGTCGTCTATAATACGAGGTGGAGTAGAAAGTAACGATTGCTTTGAAGCAGCTGTCGATGTTTGCCGGCGTCGCAGAGCAAATTGCGTTTCTACCGCAAGGCAGAATTTCAATTAAGTACGAACCGCATTCAGCACTGTATACCAGTCTTCAATGGCGGCCGTCACTAGCCTCCTTCGATACACAATTCTAAACCGAACATATTAACAATGAAACAAGTTGATCCGTGAACTTTTGTACAATGCAAGTTTGCTAAATTGGGGGAGTCGCCTATTATCCCGATCCCTTCCGCCGCCACCTGCCCTCTATTAACCAATTTACCTTTAATGTCTTAAGTTAAGTCGCGGCGCGGCGCGCGTCTCCCCGGCCGAGGGATGCCACGTCGGTCGGTCGGTTGGGTTAACGCGTGCCTTATCTCGACAACGACCGTCGCATTAATTACGCAGCGTCCAGCGGAGCGGACCTCCGCCATTTGTCTCTCACTAACGTCTCGCAAATTAGGCGCTCCTACAAGACGCCTCTTGACGGAGTCACACGGCGGACGCTCGGGAGAATCTGTAAAGCGATCCAGCTGTGGAATATACACTGAAACACATGCGTTCAGGGGAGAGCTGGGGAATTGGAGCATACTAAGGGAAAATGTTGATTAAAACCACATTTGTTAAATGTTGATTAAAACAAACTTAACCCAGTTGTTACTGAAACTTTTTTTATCTCGTATCACAGTAGTTTTTTAGTATTATTACCTTGATGGATAAAGTAAACATGGAAAAATACGAAAAAAACTGACTTTTCAGGAAAGCTCGGAAAATGTGGATCGTTTTAACGATCAGTAATAATAGGCAGGTAGGTTAACGCTCATATAACTACTACTTTATCGATTGTATCCTATTTTAAATTAAAGAAACACAGTTATTACTATAAATAAAGGCTTTATTATCTATCTATCTATATCTATCTATATAATCTATATCTATCTAGGTCATAAATTTATAAAAAAACGCGTAAAATAAATTTCAATCACAAGCTTATTTGTAAACACTTACCGTTTTGAAGACATAGTGAAAGTTAATTACGCTAATACGAATCAAAATAGAAAAGCACTTCAAAATTATGCTAATTAGATAATTGTCTATGCATCGAAACACTGTGAAACGATCACTGCGGCGATTGGTAAGCAATAAGTAAAAGTTATCTGCTCGTTAATGAGGGAATTCCTCATACTTTTTTTTATCTTTATAAAGATCGGTAGTTGTAAATGGGTTAAACCTCGTTTATTTGACGCTCACATGGGAAATGGGAGCCATAATGTATATTTCTTCCCAAAACTAATGCTAAACATTTCAAAAAGCAAATCCTAATTGTTAATACAAAGAACTATTTGTAACTCAAATAAAAAAATCAAATATTTAAACAAAACAAAGAAATATAGATCAAATTATTAAAGTGAAACAAAAGACAATTTAAGGATCCAAACAAAAAGCACAATATACGAAACTGGACTATCGCGGAGCAAAAAACACACAATCGTCCCTCGTGACTCAACGCAGGGTACTAATGACTCGTGCGCATCAGGCAAACATTCTCGATGGTTGACAAAAACTGCCGAGTGCTTAAGGTCACCCGAATGTGTAATAGGTTCCGTTCAATCGCCATTGCCCCTTTAATTTGTCAAGTAAAACTCGCCCGTACCGTTTCGAACGTGAAACCGTCGAGCGTGAAATCGGCGTGAATCGACGGCCTTGAGAAAAACGTCCATAAGTTATAAACCACTATACGGATAGTAAAAAGAAGAACTGTAAAATGATCGCATTGAATATGATTTTTTTTAACTGCCTATTAGACATTTTGCCGTAGGTAGGCGATCGTCCCGAGCGGGACGTTACACATTGGAGGGGAACTCGCCCGCTCTCATCACTTCGCGCTCCCCTAATCGAGTACACAATGGCGTATACGTGTATCTAAGAATTTAAGATTAAGAAATGCTTTGACTGAAATTTAAAGCTCCGTGGTTATTTAAGTCATCAAAAAAAATTGTTAGCCTAAGTTGCACGTTTGGCCAAATCATGATTATTTCAGCAACAAACCTATACCTAATATGGGATTTAAATGATTTGTTTAACGAAAATGTTGTGTCGGATAATCCCATGTAAAGATTGGCATACGAGGGGGCTACTCGAGTACACATAGCAGTCCTTTTATTTTGGAGATGAACTTCATCTTCGAAAGAGAAAGCATGAAACGTTAAGACAAATTCGACTAACTTGCGAAGGAAATGTGTAGAGGGTGTCCGAGAATGAGGCATCTCATCAAGAAAATGAGAAATGGCCTACATCCTAAATTATTAGGAATATTATTTATACGGCGCTAATACAATAAGTCATATGATTTTGGGATTACATTATTTTTTAAATATCAATAAAATAATAGCTGTATTTTATATAAAAACTTAGATTTTTGACATGTGCTTTTTAAAAAATAATCTACAAAGGATGAAATTCTTTCTATCGGATAGCTGAAGTTTGCGAATTTTAGCCGTCTAGGATTATATGGCTTGTGTATTTTTGGTAACATTTAAAATCGGTGTTCGAATGGGGACTGGAATTAAAGTTTTAACATCTTCGTCTGATAATCATTCATTTGTTTTGTATTACATAACAGTTTTTTATGGAGAGTTTTATCTCTAAGTTGCCTCAAAGTTTCAGTCACATAGTCAGTTTTGTATAGTATGACAGTAGTAGAACTTTATTGGCCGGCAAATAAACGATGCTGTTATTCTTGCTTAGACTGTCATGAGCTGCACGTTCATCCATTGATAAGACTAAGTTGAATGTTGGTTTTGAGGTAATTTAATAAAGATGTGTGTTACTTTGTTTAATCAAATAGCAATAAAAAAATTCTACTGGATGATTTCTTTGTAAAGAAGGTTGGGTGGGGAGTTTTGGTAAAGAAGTTATTTATTAGATTATGGACGAAACCGAGTTAATGAATTGAGTAATTAATTAATATTATGAGTATAATTATTATTATTTTTTTATTTTTAATGTTAAAACCTTAAATTTCGACAAAACTTAACAATATTATTACCAAAACTGAAATGGTACAGTTTTGGAGTACGTGTAAAATTTAGAATAAATATTCAGTGTTGTTAATTATTTGGGATCATACATTTTTAAATACAAGTTTTTCTTCAACATATGGAAATTAAATCTGGTAGTAGGTATTTGAATTTGAAACTGATGTTAAAATATTTTTGTAATTCGATTTACTGATGGGGCATGCATCGGTAGGAAATGTGTACTCTGGGAAACTTCTGGAATACCGTTTCGAAACGAATGAGATTTTTTAATTTTGGGACTTTTGGAAATTTATTATATAGGAACGACTGTAATTTGAAATGGAAATCGTATCCAATATGTTTCGTATATTATTACTGAGCATATGGTTAATTTTATTAGGGATTTTTTATCACCTTTTAATCTGGTATTAATTTTTCGAAACAGATGTGATTTCGATTGAATACTTTATAGGAATTTCGGTAAGATCATGTTGAATATCTGGACTAATTGCTGCGAAAGGAAATATTGGAATATATTGGTATATATATACATATATATTGGTATATATATGGAATAAATATTATTTCTTAAACATTTAGAAAGAAATTCCACACTTTTTATAAATTTAGCTTTTTAAGGTTATATCAATATTTAACTAATAAAGGATGTGATACCAACACTATATGTCATTTTTGAAAATTCAAATTAAACCGAACAAAAGGAAACGGATTACTAATATATTACACGGTCAAGTTAAAGAATACCATAACTAATAGTTACAGTTCCTTTGAATTCATTCGTGACGCGCCCTCTCTTCCTGGCAATGTTTTCTTAAATTTTCTAAGTGACATTTTGATAAAAACAATTATTATGAAATAAACATTTTAGATCTATATTTTAATTCAAGGGTACAAAATATATGAGACATTCTACACATGTGATATATAGGTATATAGTACTAAAAAATCGTTAAATGAAGTATTCTGTGGGGAATAATATGTTTTTTCGACTTCGATTCGGTTTCGGTTTTTTAAGATTATTCTCCCTGTGTGAGCTCAAACAGCCCAAATATCTATTTCTATCGGCCGGCGCCCCGGCCGCTCATTGCGATCGGGTCACCGATGTATTGTGAAGGTGAATTGGCGGGGCCAAGAGCGGCTTTGCTATCCGAAGCATTACTATTCTGTGACAAAATACAATTTTGTTTCAGGTAAATATCCATCCATTTGACGCGACATGCGCTAATGGTAACGAATGAATGTTAACCATTTACAAGCGTTTACAATACGAAGGCGAATACCGCGATGGCGCGTTGGCGTGCCGCCTTTTAACTGTAACGCGATTATAAATGCAAATTCGACATTACAAAGAGGCGAATTAGCACGGATAACATTCCGCCACTTAATGAATAATAACTCGCTGCCCTCTTTTTCTTCCGCCGCGTCGCGTCGTCGCGGACGCCCTTTTCTGACTTCATTTTCGGAAAGCTTAAGCGTTTTTCTCGGCGTTTCCTACCGCGCCGCGCCGCCTAATGGCACTTCTTAATGAGTACCTCGATAAGGAACGGAACGCAAAAGTACACTCGCCTTTACATTCGCCCCGCTTTACACCCAGTATTTAATTTTCAAGAATTGAATTCGAGGGAAAAGCGACGAATTGCAACGCGGACGTGGCTTATCTACGGCGGCAAATCGACGAGCTTATAATCTGCTTCCCTTGGAATAGCGCACGTGCCACGAGTTTTTACGAATAGCAGGTAACTCATTGTTGAGTTTCATTCTAAGCCGTTGTAGAAAGCGTTATATTAATACTTTTCAGTAATGGAATATAACCTAATTGATCGTTACATACATACTTTAAATGCGGAATAGGTAAACATGGAATATTGTTTTTTTCAACGAAATCATTTATTAATTACTTGAAAAAATACGTATTTGCTGGTATTCTTTAAGGCGAATTGCTTATTTCAAATAAGCTTAAGCTTCCACGTACTAGTCTTTCAAATAAGACTAGTACGTGGAAGCTTATGAAGAGAGTATGATTAACATTTTTTGTGCGCCGGTTTGGGTAGCATCGACCATCGGAAAAAAGCGGTATACCTGGTTTGATTTACAGAGCAGCAATAATTATTCATTCAAAATATCAAAAAATTAACCTTTGGCCCTCGAATTTGACGTATCTTCTGTCTAGTGCTCTAGGGCCTACGATCCCCGTGGACAGGCTTTCGACTCTCACGATCCATTTTTTTCTTCGGCTGGTCATCCAATTTCAATTTCAATTTCAATTTATTATTCTAAAATCTTTACAGATTGTTGAAACTTACTCTATATCCTACTAATATTATAAACGCGAAAGTTTGTATGTATATATGGATGTTTGTTACTCTTTCACGCCAAAACAACTGAATGAATTTTTATGAAACTTTACAATAATATAGCTTACACATCAGAATAACACATAGGCTATAATTTATAAAGATATAGTGTGAATTATCTAAAATATAACGATAACTGTCAAGTAAGTAGGAAGAAAATCTAAGAAATTGACATTCGAAATTTAAATTCTATCCTACTATCCTACTTCCTACTAATATTATAAACGCGAAAGTTTGTATGTATGTTTGTTACTCTTTCACGCAAAAACTACTCCATGGATTTTGATGAAACTTTACAATAATATAGCTTACACATCAGGATAACACATAGGCTATAATTTATAAAGATATATGGTTTTCTATCGTCATTATCACAATTTTCCATCACCACGCGGGTGAAACCGCTGGGCGCAGCTAGTATGAAAATATTTCAAAGTTAAGAAATATAAACTGGTACCTAATAAACAATGAATGGCTAAACAACAATGATAATAATATTGTAGAAAAATTATAGCCATCGGTTTTACAGATTTCCAGCTTCCTATTTCACGCCAAGCGGCATCGCACGAAAATAAATTTCCTATACTAACAATGATCTAAAAATTATTAGTAAAAAGTATTTAGGCATCCGCCTTGTGCTCGGATCTAGGCTTTCGTAGACAAGCCTTCAGCGCTCTCCAACGGGCCTTCGGCTCTCAAAATATATTTAGTGATATTAGATGATATACGTGCAATAAATATTATTTTTCTGCAGCACTAATTATTAAAATCAATAATTTGAATATTTTGAAATTAGGCGATAACTTTCATATTTAAAAAAAAAATTTGACTGGAAAAGATGTTGGATAATCGATTGCATTTGTTTTATTTCTTATGTATAACAGTTTATAATTATAACACAAGCTATTGAACCGATTTTAGTCGCCTATAGCAGGTTTATTAATAGAAAAACTCCATCAAAATTAGCTAATTGGTTTCGAAAATCCTAAAGATCAGGCAAGACCCAAAACAAACAGAGACCCTCTTTTATACATGCAGAGATAAGGAAACATTTTGCATTATTTTTCATTTGTTGTTTTTTGGAAACGCTTAGCCCTCTTACTGGGCATGAGGATAGTGACGCTCACGCGTTCCTAGACTCCACATCTGCCCGCAGTTTGTCACCCGACCGTTCTCCACTACCTGCGCCAATCGTAGTATTCTTTCCTCTAAAATTCTCTTCACTTGCAAAATAGAACTGGGACATTAACCTTGGTCTCCCTAGGAATTTATATCTTGGTATCTCCAGGAAAAGAATCAACTCCTTCCTAGAAAAAAAATATCAAATACTATGATTTCCGCATCTCAAATTCTATGGCTTCGAAGGGGGAGCCAATGGGTGGTAAGGTGGACCCTGAAATATGGCAAGACAGCTGTCCTAAACCTAACACAGTCGGTCGTTAGTCCGAAATACACCACTCACCCCTCAGAAGCTTATTAATAGTATTATGATGGGCCCCACTCCGATCGGTGATTTCTATGGTATTGATTTTTTTACGCTGTTGACAATACATCTTTCATTCATTTGGTGCCCATTTGACTTTTAACTCTGCCTTTTATATCGCACCACCAAAAGTAAATGTCAAACGTCTGGTTACAGTTTCCGGGGAAAAGTAAGAGCGCGACGTAAGAGAGATGCTGATGCGTCATTATGAGGTGCATGTCGCACGTTCATTTAGGCAGTACAGGGATAACGATCAAAGGGCTGATGAGTACAAGCCCTTATGGATATTAAGATAGACAAAGCAAGAATCAAATACAAAACTTGAAGTATTGCCCAATAAGGATGTTGCTATGCTTACAACATTTCCCTGTAGCTTCTGCCTAGGTACTCAAACATTATCAGCAAGCTGCAGGTATGTCTCTTCAATCAGTATCTATTTATTTGATGCCTAGGTCATCTAATGAGTGCAATTGGATTTTTTTTATATTTAGCTACTGCTTTCACGTAATTACATATAATATTGGTATCTTTAATTCTACTCAAATATTATATAAATAAATAATATTCTGTGTTGTTTCAATTAAGTACTTATTGAACAACAGGATTAATAAACTGATATGATACACCTATTTCTCACTAGATAGCGTTTTTGTATTTTTTAAGCGATTGGTATTTTTTTTCAATAATATTTATCTAATAATAAAATCGACGCATCGACGGAGCGTTAGAGCCCTATTGTCACTTCTGGCCCGTACGACAAATATATTTTCTGACGATTAATTTTATATTTCTTATGAATATATATTTTTTTATATTATTTTCATAGAATTAGTCGAGTTTAAAAATATATTTTACTTATAAAATATGGTTAAAGCCTAAAAATATTCAGAGATTAAAAAAAACACGATTTGCACGGTTTTTTAAAATCAGTACTTTTTGGTACAGTTAAGATTAGAATTATATTCAATTAGAACTTTACGCGGTGGCCATCTTGATATTTTTCGTACTCACCACTAGATCTAACAGCAACATGGGTATCTAAGTAGCCCAGGAGTTTAATCAGATGCCAAAGTTAAACCGCGTCTTTCGGATTTTGCATGTTTAAGTACCGCTGGTGCCTGTACTACACGTTTGCACCATAGAACGTATATATATATGCTGTCCCTCACATCGTATGGACGTATGGTTAGCTAACTAGAAAACAGGAATCTGACAGCTCGAAACACGAATGCTCACCCAATTTGCATGATTTGTATTGGCTGGCGGATCGTCGCATTATTAGGCAAATAATTTATGCCTCTCTCAGGCTTGTTCGAGTTGACCGAATCGCGCACCGACGTCGGACGGTACATTTCAATGCGCAATATATTACCATCCTTCTTCTTCGTTTTCGCGCTAATTCTTCCATCGCTCGCGTAGGTCTCCTCTTATCAACATAATATTTTGTATCATGCTCTTTAATTTTAATTTCCTGTTTAGCATGGAAATATTTTCTAGCTTTAATCAAAATGAAAGTCAAGTCAATCGGTAAGTAATCGCAATTAAGCAAGCTTTTCTGTTTTAAATTGTGTTATCAACATTGTTTGTTTTCAATGCGTTAGAGACACTGTAATATTACTCACATAAATAAATAAATAGCTTGAAACAAAATTTAACAAAAAAATAAAAAATAAAAAGTGCACTATTTTTTGTTCTTCATAGTTTTAAAAAGTTGAACTATTTTTTTAATTTACCTCTATAATTGAGTAGATATAATTAAAATGAGCCTAATTGTTATTATTTTTTTTAAAGGCTTTCCAGGAACTTGAAATAATTTTTTTTTAATACTTTTTTTTAAAGGTTATTTTTTAAAAATGTTGAAAGCTACGGACTCTATTTTATTTTTCCTACAACCTTTACGTATAGTTGAACCTATAAAAAAACAAAACATAGGAAGATGACTTTCGATGGTAAGTAGGGTTATACCTTTCCGCGGACGTTTTGGATGGTTGCTCTTTAACGGAGTTATAAATAGTGTATTGTACCAAACTAGTTTTAAGTACACACATATTAGGGGGTTTTTTACTGCACGAGCATTTTTTTCAGTCGGTGAATCAGTACAACAAAATAAGCAACTTTTGATTAAAAAGAAAACTAAAAAACAAAAAAATGAGTGTTGTTTTTTATTTACTAAGTAATATAAAAAGCTGTGATCACGATGCGCTATGATGCGGTAGGTAAAATGTCGCTAATATTGTTTATATACGCTATATTACCTGCCGCTAGATGGCACAGCGCGCTCAAACGCATCTCAAACCTTTATTTGCCAAATTCTTCAAATTTTTAAATAAAAAATAAAAAAACAAAAAAACATTTTTTTTTTCTTATAAATGTTAGCAGAAGTTGCTTACTTCGTTGTACTGATTCATCCAGTAAAAAATGCCCGCGCAATAAAAACATTTTGTATAAATATTAGGTCACCGAAGTCGCGTCTCTCGCCATGCTCTATCTTCTCTTTCCTATCCCTTCGTCCCGCGAGCAGCGGTCGGGACGAAAGTAAACCATTGCAGCTCAGCGGGAGGGCGTGTTTTTCTGGACTCAATGTCACTCGGACAGTTAACAGTTCCTATGCAGCTTGGGCCATGCTAGCCATTTTAGGTCGGCTCAACTCACGGTTCAGTTCCCATTCAGTAGCCTCCTCGAAGAGGGTTAAAGCTGGAAAGGACTTTGTTTCCCCTGTCATGGCAGGTTGATCGGATCCTCTAGGGGAAGACCTCTAGGGAAGGCTAATAATCGGTGGGGTGGGGGGAGGTGTAAATGGTCTTGTACGTTTCCTACGAAGCAGGGGTGGTTGTTGAGCTAGTGTCAGCTACTCTTGAAGAGACCCCTTGAACATCCAATCCCTTGTGACCAGGGCACAGGGCGCCACGGCCAGCGATGAATTCGAACTGAATTGCCGCTAACATCAGGTAGAGGCCGCGCAAGCAATTTCGAACTTGCGACCAGACAGGAGGATGGAGTTATCCGGCCAAATCTGGTAGTGAAGGCGCGGGGCTGCCTGCTGTTTTCACTTTCCAGTGCCACGCGGTAGGCGTTGTTCTCTCACGGGCATGTTAGCGTAGTTAGACGGTGGACTGTGTCGTTACTATGTCGCTTTGTTCAACCCACGGTTGTCAGATCGTTTATATATCGTTATATCTTCCTGGGACGACGGGTTCGCCCGAAGTAGTTGAAAATTCCAGAGTGTCACTCGAGCTTGCATTTATCTTCAGGAACCAACTAATCAGTCCAGCGCATAGTAATAAACTCAGCGATAGAAGCTCTTTTCAATGATATCCGACTCGACTGATTACTTTCTGAGATCTGAGGTCCCTTTTGAACGCTCTTAGTGACTAGATAAAAAATGCTTAGCTTTCGGTAGCCGTGGAATAATTCCGGGCATACAAATTCTATGGCCATGCCAAATATGATGTCAGTTTTAAAACTGGCCAAGATAATCGTTTGTGGAATGATCATTTTAACATCCAGGTAGATGGACAGACGACGAGTCTCACCAAAAGGCTTCCGTTTCTAAGCTTTGGTCGGTACCCTAAAGATGTTTGAGAAAGCTGAATTACTCGTCTAACGGAGTGTCCTCTCATTGCAGAGCGCCTGAACGTGCTGTACGAGAGGAACTGGACGAGGTTGGTTCACGAGCAGCTGAGACGGTTCGAGACGGCGGTGGTGACGGCGGCGAAGAACGGAGGGGCCGAGCCTCAGACCAGGCTGCAGCGCGACGAAATCCGGTGGACCTTCAGCGGGGCCTTGCTCTACTCGCTTACTCTCATCACTACCATAGGTAAGTGCCTATTTTCGTAACTAGGCATTACTTAATGAATTTTCACTTAGAGCGTCTCAGCAAGATGGATGAAGACAGAAGCAAACCGTCCAACACCCGGCAGTTTTAACGATCGTAATCTAAGAGCAGCTTAGGGTACGAGTTAGGGGACCGAATAACCCCATGCAATAGTTTTGTTCTGGAGACGTCAACAGAACGAACAGGAGACGTCCACCGAATTCGATTAGCGGTCTAACGACCAGGTTCACATCCCAGTACCAGAAAGCTTGCTCTGAAATCGCCGTGTCCTCCAACCATCTGAGTGGTGCAGTAGTCAAACTGCATAAAATTACACTCACGCAAACAGATAACGATCTCCAGAAAGAAACGATCTTAAGAAAGAAACATACTTAGGATATCGTCGCGAATAGCGCGAATCCGTGATATCGCTGCTCGTTCGATGGGCTCGAGATCTGTCATGAATGCGAACGTAGAAGCGTTTTTAGGCATCGTCGCTTATTCGATGAATCCAGCACTAAGGGGGGGGGGGCGAGGTATTGTCAACGCTCATTTTTTTCGGGATGAAGATGGAAATATCTACCTATTTTGAGTCCCCTGAGATGAATAGGACCATTTCCAGATGGAAGTATGTCTTTGTCCAAATGCTTTATCCAATTGAGTTGAAATATAGCATACAGGCATCTTTTGGTCGTGGTAAGAGTTGATAAGGTTGCGGTTGAAATCAATTCACCACAGAGTATATGACTCATATTTCAATCTCAAAATATTTGACTTATAGAGTCGTGGATCTTGAACACGTTGGGCTTAAATAACATATTTCAATTTTGATTAAAGTATTTACTAGCTTCAAGGCGATTCTACTGGATTGTTATTGCCCAAATAATCGTTTAAAACATTTATTTACAAGACAAAATTGCATCCGATGAATAAATCTCGACATACGACCCTGGATTATTGCTCGCCGATGATAATTTAATATTAACTTTCAATCAGGTCAACCTCCTGCCCGAATTGACATCACGCACATTATCCTTGGCTACTTGCCAGGAATGTTTTAGGGTGACACAACCGATTTTCAAAATTTGTCCGGCAGGTTATGGCAACGTCTCGCCGAGAACGTCAGCCGGCCGCCTGGCAACCGTGGCGTACGCAACGGCGGGAGTTCCCCTGGCCCTGCTCTGTTTGGCCGGTCTGGGCGCAGCCATGGCCAAGATAGCGAGACGAGCCTGGCTCAAAGGGGGCAGCTGCTGCAAGAAAGCTGTCAGCACCGACGCACCCGGCTGGAGGAGAGAGAATGAGGTAAGGGGGCCATAATTATAATTTGTTATAAATAGCCAGGTATTATATTTTGTTTATTTTCTCAGCTGGAGAACCACTTTCAACTGCACGAGCATCACCATCTCCTAAACCACCATTCAGAAGAGCATTCTCGAAATCGATACACGCCATTTCCACCTCCCCAAGCTGGAAACAGACAGCAATCGATGCACATCGTGCACACGGCGAAAACCGCCTGCGGCGGAGATGGCAGAGGGAGATACTCCCAAGTGTTCGAGAGAGCCGTCCAAAGCCCAAAGACAGGAACCATCGGTCGAGAGAAAAGGTCGCATCATATAGCAGACATTCAAATTGATGGTAATAATCATATTTTTGTTTACGCTGTGTTTCTGTAAAAATGTATTAACTTAGCAAAAAAGTGAATTCGGCAGATGGTGTAAAATCTGTCATAATAGTCGGGGAGCTAGTGATTTATTTCGGTACTGATTTGTAGGGGCTTTTCCATTGGGTTGAGCTGGAAATTGCTTTTGAAAATATAAATGTGCTGTACTCTTTTTTAGCATTAATAAAAATTGTTTTACTGTCATTTTTATTGGAACATTGATTAGAAAAAATAATCTAGGTGATATATAGGTATGGCAAAAGCGGCTGGCACCTGAAAACCTAACAAAACTGTGGCCCTTTATTTTACGGACCTGAAAATTGGTCACATGATACCTAATAATATAAAGATAGCTTATAATAAAATCTAGTTGGAATTTGTAATCGAAAAAGGTTTGCCAGACTCGTTTAAAGTGCGCCAGAGTGACGCACATGAAACGAGATCGACACGCAATAAAATAAATAAAGCCCATAAAACAATGCGTACTGCCACAAACTTCAGTAGAGTCTGGCGAAGCTTTAGTTATTATAAGCATAAGCCAGATGTGTTTTTTTCATGGAATTATATAATAAATTGTTAAGTACAAAAAAATCAAAACCGTGAAAATAAGCGTAATGAGTTTGTAGTTTTGTCTAATTTCTAGATCTCGCCAGAAGCGATCCGCTACTTTTTAAAGTGGCCAGACGTCTATTAAATTATAATCTGTGATAATATAAACTTGTAGTCATTGCAATGTCCTGGACATCAGACAGCTGTACATTAAATTGGCCTTACTGCATGAGCGGTTTAAAAGTCAACCAACTTTTAATGAGGGAGTGATATTTACGAGAGCAGTGCACTCAGGAGATATGCTGATACCACGTAAAAATACCACATATGGACAGCGCCACTACTCATTCATCGCTCCTAGGATTTATAATCACCTTCCTGAATCAATTAAGGCTATCAACACTATGACAACATTTAAAAAATCTGTCACGTCTTGGTTGATGAAGGAAGGGAGGATTAATATAGATAGAGCATTGAGTATAAATGTCTAAATGGTATATATGGAATGGTATTTATATATGTGATAGTTATTAAATTGACAGTTTATTTTTATGACAGTTTGTATGGATGTTTGATTGACAGTTTGTAGTTATTAAATGAAAATGTATATAAACAATGACTTTTATATTATTTATATTTCCAAACCATTTCTTTATTCTATTAAATTGTAGGAATTGTAGGCCTTTCAATTATTTTATTTTAATTTATATTGAAATTTTTAGGATTATTTTCATGTTTCTGTGTAAAAAAATATTTATTTTTTATTTAAAAAAATTTTATTTCTTAAAATTACGGCGATTACCTTACTATATTTTTATAAAATTATGTTAATTTAAATGTCTGCCTTAGAACAGGCTATAGCCTAGTTAGGCGACGTTGAAATGGAATATCTGGCAACAGTTTCTGGCATATCAGGTTTTCAGTTTTTTGCTACTGGTTATTTTGTCTATTACATTGTACCTACATGTCCATGAACTGTAAATGTTTTTAAATTACGTAATTAAATAAAAATAAAAATAAATAAATTGTAAGTTTTAACATGTAAAAATAAGGTCGACGTATTCGTAAATCACATAGAAATTATCAGTTTTTGTAATTGTTGAAATAATCTTGCTAGACTATCGTTGTTCTACTGTAAATAATCCAGATCATGCATTTGTGCACGATCTGGATCTTTTTTGAGCATTTAATTATTCACTCTAATAAATGGAAAGCATTTATAACTGGAAAAATAAGTACTGTTCGATTGCACCTCCCGCCCACCTGCCCATTGCATATTCCTTGCCAGACTCGGAATTTATTAATTAGCATCAATAATATACCAGATTTAATTACTTTCACAAACTGGAAAAGTAAGTCCTAAAAATATTCGCTACCTCCCTGACTATAGCCAGTCGGGCAACGCCACTGGATTGTTCCGGCGTGACAAAAATGACACGTAACGTCAGTACGTACAGACGTACAGATGTTCTTCCCTCATTCGCTGAGCATAAGAAGAGAATATAACACGTAGATGGCTGAAGTGTACAAAATCCGGCTGTATTCTGTAGCTCTGAAGTTTGAATTGAGAGTTTTAAAAAAAAATTGTCAAAATAAAAATACTCCGCTACGCCTAATAGAAATCAGCTATAGAGTAATAAGCTAGGATACATCTGGGGATATTCACATAATATCCGTATTTTCGATTGTATAGATGCCTAACCAATTTTATTTGGACTTTTTCTATATGCAACATACACTTCTCATGGAAGGTTTCCTACAATACAATTGAATTAAATTCCAATACAACTGAATTCCAGCCCACTCCTCTCAAGGGCATTACAAATCATTCCAACGGATTTCGTACTTAAAATATAAATGTATTTCAGATCACAAATCCGAGCGATTTCGAATACGTATGCAAATACACTGAGCCCATTATTATTGTCGGTTGGATTTTGTATAATTTAGCAGTCTACGTGTTATACTCGTATTTTCTCCACTCACTGATGAATCTAGTATCGCCGGTATCATTTGGCCAGTTAAGAGCATTCGATCTAAAGACTGCGAGGGTTCACTACAGTGCCTAATCGTATTCAAAAGTTCTACTTGGCAATTAACAAAATTAGTATATTTGCGAAGTTTCTGACATCTTTGCAGAAAAGCAAACGTAGGGTAATTTTTTAATAATTATAGTTTTTGTTATTATAGAGCCCCAAACCTCATCAGGGCACAGTTCGAACACACTTAGAAGAAAAACGCAAAGTCCGCAGCATTGCCATAACAATTCTAACGTCCAGATGAATCAAATGAGACCAAAGTCTAAATTCCAGCCGAGGCCGAAGACTCCCGAAGTAAAGCAGCTTATAGCCGAAGAGTGCGGCGAACAGGCGGCCATCGGCGGAAAGTGCTACGACGATTTGGATGACTTGGATGACCTAGAAGGCGATGGGTAAGCTGATGTTTATTTTTTGGGTAGTGACGAATGTAATGTTAACGGTGTCCCTCTCGTGTTTCAGGTTAATGTACGCACAAGGAACTCCGTCTCGGGTACCGCTGATATGGAAGCAGTCGAACGAGTGCCAGTCGGCGGCTGCGTGCGAGTCTCTGCACCGGCCCTCTTGCTCGGAGGCACACGAAGCGTGCAGGGTGCCGGTCGGCTTGGTGCTGCTAGTGCTTTCGGGATACATCTGCCTGGGCGCCGCCGTCTTCTCCGCCTGGGAGGGCTGGAACTTCCTGGACGCGGCCTACTTCTGCTTCATCGCCCTCGCCACCATCGGCTTCGGCGATTTCGCGCCCGTGAGCTTCGCCACCCAGAAGACCTCGTCCCACGTCGACTCGCGCACCGAATACCTGCAAATGTTCGCGTGCTGCGCCTACCTCGTCTTCGGCTTGGTCCTCATCGCGATGGCGTTCAGTCTAGTGCAGGACGAAGTGGTGGCCAAGTGTAGCCAGCTAGCCAACGCGCTCGGCCTATCGAGGAACTGATATTACGACAACAGTGACAACCCCGACGCGCCCCTGATGTTATGATAGCGGCCGGGGCCGACCTAAGCGTCTAAATTAATAGAACGTTATTCAATTAATGGTGCTTCTCCGCGGTGGTGCGGATCGTTAGGTATTCTTCTCGCATATCTCTAATAATATCAACAATTTACCTGTAATTGAGCATCTATCGTTTGTACAGTATTAAATAAATTATATTATGATGAAATATCGACTGAATAGTTGTGTTTTACTTTTAATTTAATGATACAGCAACGGCAAACTAGGAGTTTTAACCGTCAATGGGCTTTAAAATAAACCGTTGCGGTCTGTCATAATCACGTACAGGGATAGCTGGGCGAATAAACACGTGGCGGCGGTGATAAAGATGATTCTCACGTGATTTTGACGAAAAGCAGAGGGTAGGCACCCTGAAATTATTATTAAATCTGAATGGTACCAATTCAATAAGTTTTTTGAACAGCTACTACGGCCACATTAGCCATCAATACCATTATAATGAAGCAGACCTTATTGCCAACGGTTTAACGCAGCGGGGAATAACTTCGCACACCTCAGGGAGCCAATGGATTTCAGCAGATGAGCAAGCTCATTACTGTATCAAATCCCACTAAAACCCATCTAGACAAATAAGTCAGCTGGATTCTTAATATCAACTAGAAGCGAAATTATTGAGCTTTGATTCTACAGGGTTTTTTAACAAGAACTTCAATAGGGGCAACACCAACAACATGGCAGTTTTGATATTGAGATTTTTGACATATCAGTAGTAGATACTTTGGTAATTGTTACAGTGAATTTAATTTCGCTCGAAAATCGCATTAAAATCATAAAAATCCACTATAAAAATGGTAGATCTGTGAAAGTTACATTTCGTAAAATTCGTGATATTTTCGGTCAACATAATCGTCCTTCTGAGACCGCTATTAAGATTTACAAATTATTTATTGAGTTCTAATTATGAGTAGATTCAATATAAAAAAGTCTCAACCTAACTAGGCTGCCGTCTGGTTGGTTTTTGTTGATAATTAAGTGGATAAATTTGAGTCGACAAGCTAAGGTACATCAAGTGCCAACACCAATGCGTATTTGACCTGGTCGTTCAAGTAAAAACATCGCAGCCGTGAGCCACAGTGTTGAAGAAGATTCGAATTTGTCAATTCCTCGATGTACTTAACAATTGAAGTTATCCAAAACGACCACATGACGAGTCTTGCTTAAGAATTTAGCTTTGAAGCCTTTCAAGATGCAATCGGTGCAAGAATTGAAACCGACTGACCATGCACATCGCCGTAGATTCGCTTAATTCATTCAAGACCAACCCGCTGGTTTTTCTAGAAAAAACATATTTTCAGATGAAGCCCATTTTCATTTGTCTGGATACGTCAACAGGCAAAATTTCCGCATTTAGGCTTCTGAAAGATTGCCAAAGAGTAATTGCTGAGAAGCCTTTGCATGATCAACGTATCACTGTATGGTGCGTTTTAGCAAAAAAAAATCATTTTATAGTTCTCTCCATGCGCACTTAGGTCTTTAACCATTAAATCAAATCATTGCAGTTTTGGTCGTCTGACTTTAACCTTCTGAAACCCACACGCTCTAACCCGCTGAGCCTTCCCATTTTTCTGGAATCTCTCAACATGCACATCATTATACAGTTCTTTGTTCGACTTCTCTACGAGCCATTCCCCTGCACGGCGATGAAGATCGTTCGAGTAGTTTGTGTTCAAAGACATCTAACGCATTTTCATGTTATAGTAACACCTATTTGCAGCCATTAAACGTACATTCACTTCTTTACTGGTGTGGTTGTCGCTGGTAATTAATAATCCTGGGATAATATTTTTTAGTGCTCCAGCGAGGTGGATGGGAGCAAAAGCCAACCAGCCGAGTAGTTTTAACGACTGACAACTAACTGACGAGGAATTTTCAAAACGAACAAACGGCTTCCAGTTCCGGTCTACCTACCATTATATTTAATTATATTACAAAACACAAAAATCTTATAGATTTATAGAATATTCCCTATCGAAACGTATAGGGACCAATAGCAAAATATGGAACTGTGTTCACTTTTACCATGTGGGCAGTGATGTATTTGGTTTTCTCCTTATTTATCTTCAGGCCCATATATTTTTCTGCTCTGTTAAATACTAAAAAGGCTTTAAAATCGAACCGCCCAAGCTTAGAAGAAATGCCTTCTAGAGCCTAGGTCTGATATCGGGCACGGATCCCATTATGAAAAATAGAAAACAGATACTTAAATGAAATTAATATTACCCGACAGGAATTTTAAACAAATCCATAGCAGCAATTTCTATCTCGTCGTAAAAGTAATTCATCCTAAGCGAATTGCATCTCTACGAGTAAAGTGAGAAAGAGTAGTTTCAGTTTATTGGTCTCCTCACTCGCCAGTAATAAAAGAGCAATAGGAAAAACGTTACTTTGATTGCGTCGTTACTCGACTTTAGCGATTACGCGGAGGGCCTTTTGTTTCTATTTTGCTTTGCCTGTTCTCACGCTCCCTTTCTGGCCTTCTCGTAAATAAGTCTATTAAGGGAATCCTCGCGAAATTCCCCGACAAAGGCATCCTAATTAAAATATCAATAGATCGTCGCCGCAGCTTCGCCACCGTCTCTGTATAGTCGACCCCTTTATCGAATCTATCAAAGGAAAGTGCTCATCCCCATCGCTGGCTAAACGGCGAACGAAACGACAAACGATCATTATTTCAGAACTAGAATAATTATGTATAGGGCGAAAGAAGCAATATCGGAGACACATACGCAGCATTCAAGCGACTACCCCTCTCCCTTTCGAGGATGGGAGGCATGTTTGAGTGTGATCTGAAATAGGACAGACATATCTCCGCGTTTTGTTACAAATTAGGGTGTTCATGCTGCGTACTACTTCATCTGAAAAATCATATGTCAAAGCGCTACGCAAGTTCTACTTAACGTACGTGCACGCCAGGTATCTTACGGCATCAAACTATGGGATCGCGCTACTGATCGGGATCGCGTGCAAGTCATGCAAAAACGAGCTGTCCGAGATGTCCGATCGCAAATATCCCGTAGGATACATCAGCGAGACCATCAATTTTATATCCTCATTGTGCCATGTATTTTATGAAACTATACGTCAGGAGGAATCTGGCGAATTTCAACATATACTCTAAGCGATTTCGCGAGCAACTACGTCTCGTTCATCACTCGCTGGCGAAGTCCAAATGCTTGGCTAAGATTGCCAGACCAAAAAGTTATAATGTCTTCATCGACTATATAAAATTGCGGCTACCTCAAGCGTAAATAAGAACCTTTTAAAAACCCTTTAGCGAATATTGGGAGAACTACTAAATATTGATAATCTTTGTAACTAAAAATGCTCTTTTAAATTTTAACTACGGTTATTCTCAATAAAACAGACTATCTAATTAAGGGTTTGAGGCAAATCAAAGGCGAAAATTTCTACAAAAAATAAATAGTGATTCTAATCAAAACACGATAAAATAATGAACTATAAGAATTATTTTACTAATACAATAAATAAATATTTTGAGCAACCAAAAAAAAGAAACGAAAATGAATTTGTCAGGTGAAGATGTTGAGCTTTAATTCCTACCTAATCAGAACACCAAATTTTCACTTATTGCTATATATTCAAAAACCAAATAATCTAGTAAGACCAATAGTAGTGAGTTCTAACTCACCCATCAAAAGAATTTCAGATTTTGCTAATAACTCTAGTCATTTGTAAAAAAAAAAATATTCACCTATTAAAGACAGTTGTCATTTTATGGATATTCTATACAATATACAATTCTAAAGATGTAACTTATTACAGCTTACTATTTAAGCCGTATCTCTTTAAACTAGTATAAGCATATAAGTTATTTCCCATTTTCTTAATCAGAGTTCTAGTCTTCAAATTCTTTCTAGATATTTTCTCTGTAAGCTAGCTTAATTTGTCCTTTAATAACAATGCTTTCTCTTTTGAGGATGAATTTTTATCTCAAAACTAAAGGGACAGCAATGGGTACTAGAATGGCACCATCTTATTCCAGTCTCTTCATGGGGTTATTAGAAAGAAAAGAACTAACGCAATATTTACAACCATTAATTTGTATAAGTTTATGGATGACATTATTTTGATTTGGCTACATACAGAGGATACACTTATAACCTCCCTTACAAATTTATTTCGGACCCTTACATTTTACATATACTATATCTAAAAATAAAATTACTTTCTTAGACGTTTACTATTAAAACTGCAATTCATGAACAACCAACTTAGAAGAACAACCCTTACATTTTTATTGCTGTCATCCGTTTCACACCAAAATGTCAATTCCATAGTCAATGTTCATTCGCCGACACCGTGTAATGAATAATTAAGAAAAGCTATATAAATATCTTTCTTATTAAAAAAAACACTATTTGAATAAAATTATCCTGCCCCCTTAGTAGAAAACATATGATAAATTCCGAAGCAAAATTTTCAATTCAAACTAAATTGCCTTCATACTTAAATTAAAATAAAATCTTTCTTCAGTAAAACTTATTTTCCTGGTACTGAGAACTACAACCTATGTTTAAAAAAATCCACTATTAGTAAAACGTTGTGTTAATCCAAGATATAAATGATACAACATCATTTTTATCATTTCGTAAAACTCCTAATATAAAATAAACACTTAACCAATATAAAACAAATTATTCTAAAGACAATGATAAATATGGCCCTCAACCTTGTTGTTGTCCACGCTGTAAAACTTGTCCCCTATTACAAGAAAGTGCTTCTTTTACTTGTCCAAATATAAATAATAGTTACAGCGTTCCTTTAATTGGCAGTTGCAATTCCAAAATATAGCATATCAACCTGATATGTAGGACCTGCAGTTCATTTTACATCAGGGAAACAACAACACCGCTAAACATTAAATTAACTTATTATAGCGCTAGTGTAGGTAACTGAAGCCAGCTCCCAACAGTTTAACATACCTGGGCACATAATTTAGCAATTGATCAATGTTTTATATTCAAAATAATCAAGGGGCTTGGTAATAACGCTAAAGAAAGGGATGTATACTTTAGGGAATTAGCTTTAATTATATTTCAGGCTCGTGTAAAGGTTCTGGTCTTAACCCTTCAGGCCTCGGCCCCTCAGCCGATTGACAAGTTGCAGTCCCAAAAATTTTTAGTAAAAATTAGTAAAAAAATTGAATTACGACACTGTCTCACCAAAACATTAATTACTGCCAAACCACTGTACCCATAATTAAAATGAAATATATTAACATAATAAAACATAATAAAATCAAACAAAATAAATTAAAATAAAATTAAAACGGGGCCGTCACGCTGAATCGAGTTGTGGCCGATATCGGCCAATCGGGGCTTGAGGGGTTAAAACGAAAGCTTATTGTACTTATGAGAGTATCAAAATACAAGTATCTCGGCACATGGATAAATGAAACATGGGAGTCCGACCAGCAAGTGAAGAGTGAGATAGAGGATGCCCGTGCGTCCTTCAACAAAATAAAGAAGGTACTTTGCGATCGAGACCGAATTTGATTGCTCCAGTGTTACATCAGCCAGAAACTTTGTACGGTTGCAAAGCTTAAACCATCCAGGAAACAACCAGACGTTTGTTAACCAGTATTAACCAGTGTTAACGAAGAATGTTGAGGATTAGCTGGGTTCATAGAGTCACGAATGTGGAAGTTCTACGGCGCGTCAACCTATCCGGAGAACTCTTGACCACGAGAAGAAGAAAAACAGTTACTCAGGACATGTGCTTCGACACGATCGGTACCAGTTTCTTTATGATGTGCAAGATTGAGTTAAAGCGACGCGCTAGAAGAAGAAGAAAGTCGTAGCTGAGGAACATCAGGGAATGGACTGAAAACAAACATACAATGACTCCGTCTGTATCGAAAAAACATCATTTCTGGCGCTGTGACAGGCAGAAACAGACCGGCAGTCGGGCAGAAGCCCTCCATACATATTATCATGTAATGATTATCAAAGGTGAACGAGACTGGCGTGCGCACTCAGCAGCTGCTGTTCAATGACGACTGTGGCAGGCGGCCATTCGTTGCTCGGCTGTGGCGATACGAGTAGACGGACCAATGAACAAGCGTATAAGGCATTCGTACTCAAGCAACTCGCAAGCAAGCAACTGACTGTATCGCAACTCTTTTCACACAATAAAGTAATCTTATAATAAATTGCGGTTTTCTCTACGGTGAACGCCTTCAACTCATCGGCGAATAACAGCGAAAAAGCTGAAGCGCTTTATTTTCCATAAATAAAGAGCAACTGGATACTTCATTAGAGGTTTTCTCCTCGGACCTTTATGGTCTGTCGGATCGTGTCATGAATTCCTAACAACGACGTCTGAACGAAACCCTTCCAGAGATTCAATCAAATCCTTCATAAATAATAATAGCAGTTATTACGTCGAGCAATGGAATGCTCGTTCGTCAAGTAAAAGATTTACCGCTACCATAAAGTAAGCATACGGCGAGGTACGTAGAGATCGTCGACATATTTACGTCAGTAGCAGAAACGGTTCGGTCCGAAAACACGTCCCGCTTCGAGAAAAACTCGTAAACTCCGCCTGGAAACTCTCCTCTCGTTTGTTTTCTCTCTTCAATTTACGAGTATTTGTTAAAAATGGTCGGCGGTTTATCCAGCTGTCGAGGCAAAGGCATTTCAAACGGACTGCGAATGCCATTACCTGCACTGCTATTCACACAAATATTCGCGGCTGTTATGTAATGCAAAAAAGATGTATTGCTTCTTTTCGATACACGACATTTCCAAAAAACAACGCACAAATAAAAACCTTCGAAGTATAGGGTGGGCCAAGAACTAGTAAACATTTAAATTGAGCTTTCCGCGCAATTACAAGCATTTACATTACATTACATTTTCGTCGTGTCCAATTGACGGCTAAAAACCGCTTTTGGACGTGTCAAAATAATTGGGTTAGGTAGTAAGTCTCGTTACTACTCTTCACTGAACATACATAGGTAGTCAAGAATTAACTACTAGATTGTCAAACTATAAATATAAATAATTAAAATCAAAATAGAAGCCTAATATTTGAAGTACTTAGTAATTCGAAAAGATACGTAGTAAAATTATTCATCGTAATATTCAAATTGTCAGTAAAATGTTAAATAATCAAATTAAAGCTAAGTTATGCATTTTAAACTAAAAGTACAGATATAAGATCATATAAAATAATCAGACAATAAGGCTCTACTTTTTTAAGTAATTTAAATAGGCACAATATATGAAAAATCATGGCCCGCAAATTCGGCCAGATTATAGAAAGGGTAGCCTAACAGCATCTCGTTGATGTTTTTTTTAAATTTTATGTCCTCCAGCTGTTTAAATTTTGTAGGGAGTAGATTATAAAATTTAATGCTAAGGTACAAGTAGCTTTTCTGTACTATTGCCAGTCGTATTCGGGGTACCCATAAAAGGGAGCTACCGCGGGTATGATGCGAGTGAACGTCTGCATTAATTGCAGTTTCTGCGAGGTGCTGTCTAGCATACACTAGACACTGGTATATGAACGCCGAATACATAGTCATTACCCTTGCCTTGCTCAAATATTCTTTGCATGAGGTCCTAGTCGTTACCTGATACATGCTGCGCAGTGCTCTCTTTTGCAAAAGAAAGATTCTTTTCCTGGTTGCGGCATTTCCTCAAAATAGTAGTCCATAAGTCAGTAATGAGTTAAAATACGCAAAGTATACTGATTTGGCTGCCGCAAAACCACAAAGACTTCTGATTTTTTTAATAGAGTATATCGAGCATTTCGGGGCGCAAGAAGGGGTCTTACAGGTAGCTCATTTCTCGGAAATTTGGTGGCAATGGATCGCTTCACGGGGCCGCAGCGCGCATTTTGCGTAAAACAATTTTATCCAAACAATAATTCGCTTATTAATGTGAGGCGCTTATTTCGCGTTGAATACGTTTTGCATAACTTGAATCAGTGTCCGAGCGTTGCTTTAAGAAAAAATGGGTAAAACGGTTTGAAAAGACGAGATTGACACTAAATATAAAGCAAATCGGTGACCCACGGACTAATCGGAGTAAAGAGAAAGTGCAGAAAGTGGCTGCTTCAGTTCGACGTGATCCAGATTTATCGACGCTCAAGACTTCGGCTGAATTAGGTATATCCAGCACATCTTTACGCCGTATCTTGAAATCTGATTTGAAATTAATTCCATACAAGATCAGATCCAGATAGTGCAGGAACTAAAGCCTAATGATTTAAATTTATTTAAGTTATATGCCGAAGCAATGTTGGATCGATTAAGTAATTTTGACAACATCTTGTTTTCGGACAAAGCCCATTACCACCTGAACGGGCACGTTAACAAATAGAATTGCAGGTATTGGAGCAGTGAATATCCTAAAGCTCAACATGAAAGAACCCATCATTCGCCTAAGGTAACTGTTGGGTAGCAATTTACACAAAAGGGGTCATTGGCTCTTATTTTTTGAAGATTCTCGCGGACGCATGGTCACTGTTAGCTTTACTATATGAAAATATTACGGGAGTTTTTGCCACCACAGCTACTGGAATTTGCTAGCTACAATCAGAACTTGTGGTTTCTATAAGACGGAACCACTTGTCATACGTCTAACGAGTCCCTGTCGGTAGTTAAAGATAAGTTTCCGGAAAAGCTGATTTCTAGGAGGGTGACATTCCGGGGCCCACCCAGGAGTCCGGATCTATTGTGTGTCGGTTTCCACAGCAGCAAGATTAGAAAAAACCATTTAGCATGGTTTTCCTTTCAGAATAGCAGCAATTATTTACTCGATTCCACCGACACTCGATAAATTCATATTTTTATAGCTTTAAATTACGAAATTACAGTTGAAAAATCCAAACAATTAAGGGGCAATTTTTGGGGCCAAATTAAGTTACTGTATTTTTTATATAAAACTTCGTTTAAGCAGAATATATACATTTCGTGTAATGTTTTTTTTTCAAACTGATGAAAAGTACAAAAAGTATTATATTCGCAGTAAAAAAAAATATAACGTTGTTTAATTCACGGAGCTACTATGCAGTTCAAAATTTGAATTAAGTATAGAAATTTTTAAAATATTATTTCATCGAATTCAATTAATACGAAATCTTTAGGAGGTTATTTTATTTTTTTAACGATTTGTAAGAAAGTTTTGTACTATTGAGGATTAAAGTGCCATAATTTATATTATTTGGATATTCTTGCGACTTAGAGGAACAATATATTTTAAAAACAAGGACATACACTTTTCAAGAGTTTTATATTCTTCGACGTCAATTAAATACTGTCGCTAACACTTTTACACTTCTACTAAATTTTTAATTTCCCTTACACTTTGCGAATTTAATAATTTTCATTTTGGTATGGATATATTATAACGCGTTAAACCTAGCAAGCTCATGGTTTACAGAGAATAATAAAAAAAAAATCGTAACTATGGACTTCTCCTCAAAATACAACTCGTCTATCATACCATTCAATATAACTGTCAATAATAGTACTCTAGAGTTAAGCAAATCTACAAAGTTCTTAGGTACATATCATGATCGATCCTAATCACAGCTGGAACATCCATATTAATTAGCTGTATATTGCGCTTTCTCGGCAATATATGCGATAGAAAAGATTAAATTCTTAGCTGGCGAAATCGCCTCTATAACTGCGTATCATGCCCGTTTCCATTCCAAAAAGACGTATGGTATACTTATATGCCCCAGACAGTTCTACTTTTTTTATTTTGCAAAAAAGTACACTGAGAGCAATTGCAGGAGTATCACGTGATAAACACTACGAACCATACTGTATTATGTACAAAATACTGACTTTTCCTCTGAATATGTTTTAAAATGTCTTAAGAAAACGGGAATATGCAGTCCTACAATAAACGCAGATGTGATGATGTTGTTTTGCCTAAAGTACGCCTTATGCAAACACAAAAGTCCTTTGGATATTTGATTTTCAAGCTCTTAAACAGCTACCACGTTTCACAAGAAAGACGGAAACAAACAAAACCTGCAATCCACACATACTCTCTATAAACTGGGTGATTTTTGTGGGCATGACGATTCTTTTAAATTGGATTAACAATAATGTGTAATTTTCAACTACCTCATTTTCGTTTAACTGTTAATTTTTTAAAAAAACGAAAACATATAAAATCGAAGACTATCGCGGTTGTTTGACATTATAAATAGGATAGAAAACGAATTTACCGCGTGAAATTTGTAGCACCCGACGTTTCGGTGACGTTGCAGCCGCCGGTGACAGCCACCTAGACAACGGCGGCTGCAACGTTACCGAAACGTCGGGTGCTACAAATTTCACGCGGTAAATTCGTTTTCTATCCTAGTTATAAACGAAAACATCATTCGCAACTAAAATAATATTTTTATGAATTTAATATTTAATATATATTTAGATTACAATGTTTAACGTAACATACCTAACCATCTACATACGTTGTTTTTTCCAATTCTGTTTTGATACTTTCTATTATGTGATTATTTTTGTATAGAGTGCTGTAATGAGTGCCGATTATTGTAAAACTACGTTAATGAGGATTTTCGGATTAAGGAAAGGATTTTCACGAATACGAGAACAAAAAGATGAGGGTTTTCATTGTATGTGTGTCAGAACGACCTGGGCGCCAGTTCCGTATTCATTACTTGCTTCGGAACACTCAATACTGCACGTAAGGACCCCCGACGGCTAGGGTATCCTACCACTTGGAGGCAGAACGGATAGGCAGTGCCGGCAGCTACAGCCCTCAGGGGTGGTGAGACTAACCTATCCGCCTGTTGATGCGAGAGTGCCTGCGTCGCAGGCAGCCGACCTTGAGTTTACGGGAGTGTCTATTTTAGGGGAGAAGTTAGGTTGTGGATCAATCAAGAATATTAAGTCTTTATATCTGGGAATAAGCAATTTAATTGAGATGATTTAATTATGGTAATTTAATAGTGACAATCTAAGTTTCGAAACAATTTAACTAGTGACCGACGTGTCGGTCGCCTCGAAATGCTAATGTACCTTTGAAATTGGTTATCGCAGGGTCTATCCCCAATAATTTAATATCAATCTAAGACTAACGGAATTAAAATGAATTAAACTTCGTCCCTTCCATAGGATTGGATATTTGATATTATGTATCGATTGCGGAAGTACCTCTTGTCGGAATCCCTCCGGGTATTCCGGGTTGTTACCTTAAACCTTTAGAAATGAAAAGATAGTTTTCTGATGAAGACTGTACAATATTTATTGACAAGACATGTTACAATGTGAAAATCTGGCCGTAGGTTTAATCTTACAAATTCTTAGTCAGTTTTCGTGTTCAAAATTATATTTAGACGAGAGGGTTAACTGTGGAATTTTAAATATGGTAATTTAGGTGTTCAAAATGAAGAAGCATGCGAACGATTGGACATGGGACTTCAGGAATATAGGATGGGCTGATATGGACGCGACTTCGCGGGTATTCTAATTTGTCCCTCGGTACCATGGACGATGGTTTCCTCTAATTGTGCCCTGAAATGGGCGCAACGACCTAGCTTTGCCGACCTGTATCAGGGCTGAAGGCGCGTACGCGTTTCACGGTTATTAGAATCGTGGGAATTTTCCTATTATTCACCTTCCCGGTCGAGGCACGTTATCCTACTTTATATTAACAAGATTTAAGTATCCTTTAAAGAAATAGATTGAGTCTACGTGTCGACAATGGCTCGGAAGTCCAAACGGACGGTTGCCCTTCAAAACCCTAGAAAGGGGTAAGTACCGACGCGATAGAAGATCGCGCGGTAAGGATTTTTTATTGGAAAATACACTGAATTAATGGGACTTGCCAGAGATATCCTCGAACGACGTCCGCCGGGCTGCTTGGCTGATTTTTCACTTCAAAATTATGTAGCTCTTAACGCGATACGGCTCTACACTTTCTACGGGTTTTGTAGTAATGGCGGGGTCGGGCGATGACCGCCCCGCCGACGTGCGCACTCGCCGCCGTCCAGAGAAGAAGAGAGAGAGTGGGGGTACAAGACGGTTTGCCGTTTCAAAATTATCGGCGGCCGATCAGAGATGTGGCTTTGCCAGCTGTGATATTAATTATTACTGCTTACGAAAATGTCCGATCCATATTTTGGACATTTTATGTAAAGCGTAGCCTTTACAGTGCCTAAGATGACTAATAATATTGCAATTTGTTCTGTTTTTTAAAAACTGTCTGCCGTGTAAAGCCGATTTTAGTCAACGCTACTGTCAAATGAATATTTCTGCTTGATTAGTTTTATATCTATATCAATAGCAAATGACGTAAAACTAGCAAGTGACAAATTCTAATATGCGATAACTAGCTTTAATTGATTATTCATGCTTCTATTGTATATTCTGAATGAATAAATTGAATACGGAATAATGAATACTGAATATTTTTTTTTATCAGTTTTCCAGTTTCATTAGACTCGTCATTAAATCGCCATTTGGAATTTAAGTATAAGTAATATTTAAAACGTAAACGAAGTATTTAGTTGTGAAAAAAAAAATCGCCCACTTCAACTTCAAAAGCTTTCGGACTCTTGTGAAAACAATTTGTCAATTTGCGAGTTTCAGTTTACGTTGATGTCGTTAAAAATGCAGGATATTCTAGAGGTTTATAATAAATCACAGGGCCTATTCACTGCAACAAAAAGGGGTATCAGGTACGCCAATTTACTTCTTTTATGAACGCATAATGAGCTCTCTTTGACGTTCTATTGTTGGGGGCGACAGGCCAAAATATTCGTGTCGCACCTCATATTTCAATTTCCCCTATTACTCCAACTTCACGAGCAAGGCGCGCTTCCTTTCAAATTGCTGCATATGTACAAGTAGGTTGCACTCCGAAATGGAGATATTTGAGTGGCCTTAATTACCCGTTTACGTTGCGAAATGATGGCGCGAAAGTATAATGAAACGGCTCTCGCGTATAATTACGAGTGCGGTCTGAAGCTCGCTTTAAATTACCGGACAATTACTACGCAAGAATTTAATTACACGCTCGTTGCATCGCATCGACCTGCGAACCGCCAACTGCCTCTATCAACCCGACCCAGGAAGAATGAGAATTCTTCTTTCTTCTTTGGAATGGTGGGGCACACTTACATGATCGGCAGCAGGAAAAACGACAAACAGAAAATAACAAAAACACTCTTTATTTTTTGAACTACCTCCCATTACAATAAATTTAGTTTTTCATTCGCACGAATTAACTGTTGATTTCAATCGGAAGTTAGAGTTGTTAAAATGGTCGTTTTAAATGCTTAGATTGCGAAACCGCTGATCGTGCAACTTATCTTTGATTTCCGGAAATTTATGATAATATTTGGGACACATGTGAGGACAGTACGGAGGAAGGTCGATCAATTCGATGTTTTCCTGTCCAAAAACTCTTTTGTTTTCCGATCGGTGTAGGAGCTCACATTATCTCAATAACGGTTATGTGATTCCTCGTGTTGTCCCTACAGAGTTCAGCTATAATGTCTTGCAAATAGACAGTTGTGTACCAATCTGCAGTAACCGTTCTTTGTTCTTGTGAGGAAATTGTGGCAATATATCCTGATTTTAAGGCGAATGACTCGACGGTATATCTTCGATACTCATAAAAGAACGGAAAACATTTATAAATTAAAGCTGATTTTCGAATACTCAAAATGCTTATTGACGCTTTCTTTTAGTCTGAAATTAGTGTACTCATATTTTATCTACGAGTACGATTCATCACATGAGCGGTGCATAGTAACCCACACAAATTAAAACGACTACTTTCGCTCTTTAGTAAAATTAAGCGACATCCGACGGGAAACTAGGTTTCGAATGCCCTAGTGATCATGCAGCTTTGTTTGGATCACAGTCATTACACATGTTCAAAGATGTCTGAATCCGCCTATACGTCACAGTAGGGCGCGGAACCCGTCCCCCCAGGCTGGTATAACGGTATGTATGTAATCATTCTTTTAGCCGTGGGATGAGCGTAGAAGATTTAGAGACAAAGACTCTCTACTGTCTAGCTCGCCAGCAGCCCGTTAGAGACCGACGCCTTACGGCGAGGCACCGGGAAAGGCAAACAGCGGGCAGCCTCGCTCCCTAACTACCAGCTTTGGTAGGATATCTCCGTCTAGAATTAACCTTCTGGATATCTCCTTCCTGCCGACTGGTTATGGATCCGAAGTCGTTTACGCGACCTCTACCTATTGTATTACATCGGTAATTCAATTAGAATTTATCGCGGACCTGGGCGTTCTTTGCCCGTAGTTCCACACGGGATCGAGTGGCCCAAGGTCATTTTAAGAGTGGCTTGACAACAGGTCAACATCCACCCCCGCTGCTTAGGAGACAGTGTATATCAGTCTGTTGAAGGAGTCTGGAGACCATAGTCTCAATTAGTCAGAATGCACAAACGAAACCCTCCAGTGGTGCAGGGGAAACCGGTCAATCCCGTCAGGAGAAACCGGTCCACCAGCTTTGAGACATGAGACACGAGAGTCTTACCCGGAGTAGCCTTCCACACGAGGAGGCTTCTGAATAGGAGCTGAATCGTGAGTTGAGCCGATCCGAGAGCACAGTGGATCTTGTGGCACAAGCTGCACGAAACCGTTCGCCACCAAAACCGTTCAGCACCGTCCCGCCGTACGTCCCACGCCGGTCTTTCTCTATTATCTGGTTTATAGCAGAGATGTTATTTGTATTAGAACTGTTTTCAATTGACCCGACAATGAGATTACCCAACCGAGGAATGTATGTTAAAGTAGGGATTATGTATATCAGTGATATATTGTTGCCTGACTAGGTGCTTCGGCATTGTAAAGAGAAGCAAGCCCTGTGAATCCTCTGCGAATGGAAGGACAAATTATGTAGCGGAAATCTTATCGCGCCAGTTTCATTTTTTCTATCGTTATGTCACTTTCTAACTGTAATTGTTGCATAACTGTGCCATTTTTTCCAAAAAGGGCGACAGGTTTTTTATTACTTAATTTTTATTTTTATTTTATAAAACCATCCAATAAAATCAACGGATTTTGACAAAATAAAGAGTATAAATAATATTTTTTTATTATTATTTTTATTATTATTATTATATTATACACTAGCAGCTTAAGGCTGATGCGTGTATATCACATGCACTTGTTTTTAAACTTGTGACTCTTTTGCACTAAGAAAAATGTCCAGTTTGTTTTTAAAGCTGTTGACAGATATAGCACTGATCACTTCCTTGGGCAACGCATTCCAAGCATCCACTACACGATTTGTCAAAAATATTTCCTGGGGTTCGATGCTGCAATTGTCTTATTTAGCTTCAACGAGTGTCCACGCAGTTGCTTATTGGTGTTCAGGATATACATGCTCTCGAGGTTGGGCACACTGTAATTTATACTCTTTTCATCCTACTACAATTCAAGTCTGACCTGATGTATTTAAAACAAAATGACTTCCTTTTATTTTTTTTCTTTTTCATTCGTTTATTCTTAAAAACTAAAAGTGAGTGATTTAATTAAATGCATAATTAACTTACCGACTAATATTACATATATAAAAAGTAAATTCAATTCTATTCAATTATAAATTTCCAATAAATTCCAATTCGATTTAATAATAAATTTCCAATAAATAGGTATATCTAGACAAAAATAAACAAATAAATTGACCTATAAATTAAATATGTTTAAAAGTTTCCTTATTATGCAGATATATGTCATTATTAATAGCAGGTTTTAATTTTACATCTAATTTAAAATTAATTATAGTCATATTAAATTGTTTCAAATATAATCAAGTAAATATATATATTTTCAAGTATCAAATATAGCAAATATCATAGCCTACGTCAGGATGTGAGGTACCATATTTTCGCAATCACTTCTGCCTTTCGTTATAAACTACTTGTTAGAGTATTTTTTTAGTCACTCTCCTGATTGGACTCCGCGCTTTAGCCTCCGCTAAAGAAGAGCATAAGGAATCATACAGAAACCGTGTCAGAAATAATGCTTTTGTCCAAATGGGTAGGCTTGCATACTTTTATTTAGAGTCTGATGTGACAGTATGTAATTAAAGTAACGATATGGTTTGCGGTAATATTTTAATCCGAAGTAGTAGACTCCCGATTATTTACGTTTGCTCTGGTGAATTGTCACTGATTTCTGTCTGCTTTGATCGTCGTCAGAAAGCATAGTTCTGTGTCACGTCCTGTGGCTGCACAATCATTCACTTTGCACCATTTCATGGACAATAAAATGCGAAAATATTTTCTTTCCTCGGTACAAGTTAAGTGAACGTCCATTCATTATTCATATCGCGCTAATGGAGAAGCGAAATGGCGGCGCGGGCACGGCTTGCTTGCTTAAAAGTTGGGAGCGTTCCTGTCGCGGCGAATGCGCCCGCTTGTGGCTTATCGGTCTGTCTGTTTGTTTGTTTGTTTGCCCCGCCGCTAAACGAGTAACAAAGGAGTGCAGCATCCTACAGATTGCTGCCGTTTTTTAGTGCTGTAATGGGTGGCGAGTTGGGTGCCATTTGAGAAGTTGTTTCATTAAGGTTCTGCCATGGAATGACTCCGCAAATCTATTCAACCGAAGAAGACCACTATCGTTACATCTACGTTTGTATTTCTTAACTTACATCAAATTAACGATTCGTCGAGATCCGAGAGCCGAGAACGATTTATCGGGCGTCAATGGTTCATATATTTCTCCCAAAGAGTCTACCGTAATCTAGGCTGACTTACTGCTTTCGTTATTATTTCACTGATCTCTCGTTAGACGCACCGGCCCCGGGTCAATCTCGATTTTTCATAAATTAGCCAGCTTCTTTGTTCGACTTGAATCGAGCGTAAAATAGCTTATTAAAGTTGGGCGATCCTTTCTCTTTCCTAACAACCACTTTTTAAAAACATATTTAGGTATAAGAGCGGTAAGAAAAGTTTTAATAAACTTTTACACCGTTTAACTCGCTATCTTGTGTTAATTCATCGCAATGGCTTGTTTTACTCCCCCTTTATAGGTGGCAATATACATTTAATCTTGCCAGAATTGTGCGGAAATATTAAAACACTGTAGTCAGTTTCATCGGGGAGAGAAGGTGTTTGGGGGGGGGGGGGGGGGGAGGCGTCGACGCCACGCTGGGAAGATTGCTTATAATTTGAGTAGGAAGAGTGCCTGCTTGAGCCAGATAAAACGCTTAATTAGATCTCGAACGACCAATCGACGGACTGGATAAAATGAAACAATTAAGTCTTCCAACCAATTTCAACTCCTCACAGACACGAATTTCATTTGTCATTCCGAAATTTACTCCAGAATTGAATTATTATACATTAAATATAGACTGCCTACAGGACAAAAGAATTTGATGGAATGGCGGTGAAACATCCCCTATCCAAGTAAATAATGCGAAATGGCGAGTTGTGTTTGACCGCTGGGCTCGAAAGCTCTAAATCATGCCGCATCCCCCGAATTTAACCCGTTTAAATGTGAGTTTAGAAGCCGCAGTGGGAGTAATCGCTCGCTTTGTAAATGTTAGCTTAGGCCGTCCGCGCGACGATACCGGCTAGTTGACAATCGGGAACAAAACAATTGAACCAAAGAAAACAAATGAAACGCGCATGACTTTTCGCGGGGGACTAATTAATTATTTAACTCGAATAAACAGATCCGTTTCGAATCCCAGGCGCGAAGTAGCTATGAAAACAGCCCCAAAAGTAATTTGAAACGAAGTGAGCCAATCCAGTTATCTCTGGCCAAACATTTCAGATCGGGATATATGCAGGCGGACGCCGATTGTACAATAGGGGGGGGGGGGGCGGGGCATGGTCACTGTTACGAAAGGTACGGGAAATCGTTTGCTTTGTTTTACGAGAGATCTCGCTGTTATATAACTTAACCAATCGCAGCCTCATTTTAATATTCATTACTGTATTTCATTCAAATCATTTTTAGGGAAAAAATGCATTTCTTATTACTTCTACTACGTATTTCACCAACCATAGAAATATAATACCGACCGAACATAGCGACTACCATAGAATTTATAGGTTTCAATTATACTTTTATAATCTCCTTTTGATTTTGATTCTAATTGTTTTGTATGTCAATTCCTTTAAATCAATACATTCGATTGCATCGAGATTGGTTTTTAATGTGGTTTATATATTTATCAACATATATTTTATTTCATATATATTTTTATAACTATACTTGGTAGAAAAAAAAATAAGATTTTGCCACATGTTTTCTTCACATTCTCCATTTGATTTTTTTTTACTGAAAAACAAACAGCGCCAGTAAAATTAATACAATCACTTTATGAACACAATTTTTCTGGTTGATAGCTTATTTATAAAAATAGGATATTCAAATTACGACTAAATGAAGAAAATAGGAGGGATGGCTAAAATGTTGATATTATACATATACTTATATTATAATTATACGGTACAAATAATAGGAATTTGGTTCACGTGCAGCAAACATATGAAAAAATAAACATTTATCGTGTGATTAAATTGTATGCATAGAGCAGTACAAACACGAAGGGTTTCGTACGTACGAGGAGATGGGACCACTCATGCTGTTACGTAAAATGACAGGTTCTATATCAAATACATTATTGTGAACATTTTCCCGTAAAAGGGCCATATCCGCCTTAGTACAAGGCGGCGGTTCTCCACTGTACTAATTTATTTTTTAATTTCCCAAACAACCTTACAGGCTTTACAGTTTTAATATAAGAAACTTAATGCAGTTAAAATAACATTACATAGCTACACGAAATATCTATTCCCAAAACTTAGAAATACTCAGAGGTTTGATTTCTGAACTCAGCTGGTTGATAGAAATATGTCTACATCTGGTGCGGTCGACAGCAGTGTATCTAAACGCCGAGAGGCCATCGATTTAATGTAATCCATTCTACATTGGCGCGAGAGAATGGATCCACAAAAAGTATAAATGAACTTGCGTGATCGTAGTTATCGGGCATAAGAAAGCCAATTTGGGCCAGAATGGGCGTGAATCCACTTTTCCGTTTAGTACGCCGCAGACGTGGAGTCTCTTCGCGAAGACAGTTGTACTTGACTATACCGCGTACAAAGTTACTCGGATACAAGAGTGGATAGTATCCGTACTTCTTAGAGTACAGGAAATTTAGAAATCTGTTTTACACTTTCTCCAGCATCAGAATGTAAAGCTCCTTAATTGACTTCCAAATTGTCTTACAACCTATTTCCCAATATTGATACAAAGTACTTCTCGTAACTCTCACATAGTTAAACCACTTCATAAAGAGGACGGTCAATGCATAAAGAGGATGACCGTCCTGCTGAATGCATTTCGACTCATTAAAGTGCAAACTGTGGGAGAAACTCCAAATATATACGACATCTATATCATGATGTAGAGCTTCACAAGCGTACCAGCTGCTGATCCTGAGAAGCAGTCTTAAATCGTCAGCAAACAGTGCACATGCTGCTTGCTTTCGTAATATTTCCGCCGATGCTAACCACGAAAAGTTTAAAAAGGAGTGGACACAAACTCGATCATTGCGTAATATCAGACCAACTGAAATACAAGGATGACACCAAACCGTTGTACTGAACGATATGCTGTCGATTTCCAAAGTAGTCAGCGTATTTTCATGGGATTCAATCATTACAATGAAGAACAAAACGCGCAGGTGTGCTATTTTTCTATATTTAACACGTCATCTATGGCTCTCATGAATTGATCTTGCAATATAATATGCATCCACCAAGTAATATGTAGGTAAAAATATGTATACATTGATATATTCAAACAACATTTATGTTGTACATTTATGTTATTAAACAACTATATTATATAACGTTTATTTGCATTTAACTAATTACTTATTATGACACCTCCCTTTCCACCTCCATCTAGGTCTGTTTATTTAAAAAAAAATGTTTATGAGGAAACATGCAATTAGCATTGCCCTTGACATTAATAATTTTGTATGTCATTTATTTGAAACAAATGTAGAGAAAAACCGAAAGAGGCTAACCGGCCTAACAGGATGTGACTGCCGTCCCGACTAAAGGATTTGTTGAAATGTAAATCTCGGTGCTCACGCGCACCGAGATTGTTTGCTATATAATCTGTGAGCACAAACAGATTAGTGATAGTGGAACGACCGAGACGGAACCCTCGTTGAGCGTCTGATAGCCTACCCTTAATAAGATATGCCATTGAATGAGAATATCGAACAGATTCGTCACAGATGACGATATGGCCATAGCTCTATAATTTTCCGGCTGAGATTTAGACCAAGCTATCTGTATCGGGGAGACGCGCAGTAACTTACACGTCTGTTTCGTCCATTTCTGTTATTCTGAATATTGAAAATTATTCTGCATATCCGGAAGCATATAAGGCACTATATTATCCGTTGTAATACTTTGCAGCAGAATATTCGTGTTAAGTTTAGCCAGAACGAAGTTGTAATGTAATGCTGAAGTGGTTCAGTCTAACCTCGTACTTTCCTAGTCCCGAGTATTCACGGCAGTTAATTTGCCACATCAGGCTTTATTAAAATTTCTAATCTCTGCTTGTGTCCGTGGGGCTGCGGATGCGAGATCGAAGATGAAAAGTCTAACGCATTTCGTAGACCGAAGATGTAAAGGGTTTGAAGACATTGAAGTCGGAGAACGGTTTAGAGGCTCTGCTTATGAAGCCAATGTTTTAAACGTTTCACTGACAGTGTTTATAAACAAGATATAACAGATTTACCGCGCGAAGTTTCTAGTACCCGACGATTCGGCGATGTTCCAACCTCCGTTGTATAGGGTAGACGTTCTGCGGGTGACTGCAAATATGAACATTTTGAGAGGAGGGTTTCGCGGAGTAGAGAATATGAAACCATCGTCTCTATTGAAGTTTAGGATTTCTCTTATTTCAACAGCTTTTTGGATGATGCGGGGAAATTAAAATTGATCTTGGGGTAGTACATTAGGATTGTGAAACTGCGGCCAGTGGTTCGTTCCGCAATCTAATTTGTATTTAGAGATCGCCGATTATTCTCGCTGAAAATGTTTAACAGCCTGAATGTGTTCCGTCAGTGGAGGGCCTATGGGCCTTTTCCCTTGTCCAATGTAAGCTAACCCACGGCTGTATTCGATGTTTTATAGGTCCGGGGTTTGCAGTGTTATTACATCCTCTACAGGCCTCAGAGTTTGAGCTATATTTTGGGTAGATTCAAGGATCGTTTTTATATTTAATTTATTTAGCATCTTATTTATTCTATCTGTTTGTACTTTGTATGCGCTCGTCGAACGCCAATATGTAATCGAGTCGAACGCCAAGATGGCGAACTCTCCATAATATGCCGGTTTATGTTAGTTAGAGTCGCCGAAAACCTCAAGCGACCGCAGCGAATCGAACGGAAGCGGGAGTAACGCGAGAGCGTCGCCATCTGTTTAGGGGCGCGGCATTAAAACCTTGTAGTTCTATTTCATTCCAATGGTAGACTTCATTACGGTCGCTTCTTTAATTGAATCGCGGTAATAATATGGGAGATAACCGCGTCGCTAGCTAAAGCGTGGCAGGGAAGGGAGGGAAGCGCGGTTGAGGTCGCAGTTCACCGCTGTCAGCTCTCTGGCGCGACCGCCTCGGACGAGAGTTGAATCGTCTTGATTAAAAGCCGGCGGTTTAGCATCCACTCCCTCGCAAAGCGGGGCTCAATATCATCCACTCCAGCTATCTATGCTTACCTACCGCCCCAGCGCGTTATGAGAAAAACTCAAGACGTTTTTATTCCGCACGACCGCGCTAATACTATGTTGGTGGGTTACCTTATCGCTCCACCTCGCGGGTTTCCTCTCAATTTTTGTGAGAGATTACATGCTCAAGTAGTCATATTTGAATGTGGGTCAATCCTTATTTATCTTCTATCCTTATTTTCACCACAATTGTGTGGTTTTAACCCCTCAAATGAATGGCGATTAGCTCGGGTTGCCTACGGCAAAATGTATATAAATTTATATTTACATTTACATTTACATAGAGCGGGGTTTACTATAGAGCTATAGCATTACTATAGAGCGGATTACTATAAAGCGGCGCACATTTACATTTATATTTACATTTATATAAATTTATATACATTTTGTATACATTTTGCCAAGGCATCCCTTAAGGGACGCCTCACATTTGAGGGGTTAAAGTTTATATATATATATAATATAGAGAATGGACTCTAAGGAAGGTTGGTTGATTTTATGGAATTATAAGAGAGGTGGAGAGGAGAGGAGAAGGAATCAAAGTGGAGAGAGGAAGGAATCAAAGTTTACGCACCTTTGTATTTTTCGCGCGATTCCTTGCTGTATTTTTCACTCCGAATGTCTTGAAATCTTCAGCTGGCCAGCGAACGCGAAAATTACGAAATCATAGCACAATAATTAGAAAACTCAAAACAGGAGTACGTCTGTCTCGTCCGGTGCGTATTTTTTGACTGAATTGGAAGGGTAGGTAGGAAATAAATGGCCTAACCATTACCCCCGGGCTTAGGGGGGTCGGGGGTAGTGGGTACGTTCAGGTACGCGACGCTGAACTACTGGCCTGCACCTCAAGCCCAACATATACGTCCACGTCTTCCTCTGGTCTGCCGCAGCGGACCAGGGAGGAACCCACCCAGGCTTGCTGGATGGGTCGTACCCCCCGGACAATGCTAGTGGTTGAAAACGGGCGTCGCAACATTTACAAACTTACCCCGAACCACTAGCAGCTAAATATGAGGGCGACCACCTGGACGGGGACACTCCCACCCGACCGGTGTTTCCTCCACCCAAAACATAACTCTCCTACCAACCTCCTATGATCCAAAAAGTCAGCTCCCCTCCCTTCTAACAATCCTGCCCCCACGTCCACTCCTACCCTCCCTCGTAACCCCTCCCCTAATCCAAGGTGAATCTTTTCGTGCCGATGGATGCATGGCTGTGAGAGAGCACAGTCTCAAACGAAAGACCTCGGGAACCGGGCGAAACCCGTTGTATCATAGCCTTATTCACGCAAGCGGGGCCCTGCGTGAACGGACAAATATTTCCCTAGCTACTCGTGGGAACAAAAATGAAAAAAGCAATATTAAAAAATCCAAATGAAGAAAAGGAGGAGAAAACAGAACATACGCCCACCTTAGATGAGACGGCGCAAGCTGAAGCACTAAGGGAGGCGAAAAGAAAAACTAAGAGAGAAACGGCTGTGAAGGAGCCATTGAAGCTAGTTTGTCCACTAGAAACTGGGGTACCAACAACAGGAGCCCCGGCCACGGTGGACAAGCTGGAGACGATGAAGCCTTCAACAGCTGGGTCCTCAAAACAGACCACGGAGACAGCTAAGAGCGGGACACACGTTGAACCCTCAAAGCCAGTCATCGACCCCGGCTGGGAGATCAGGTGCAAACGCAGGGGGAAACCTGCCCAGACCGGAAAAGACCAACCTCTGAGAAAGAGTTTTTCACAGAGGAAGAGGCAGCGGCTCCAGAAGCGAAGAGAAGCAGGAAGCCGCGCCCCTGGAAACAAAAAGGAGGTCGAAGCCCCTAAAGGACAGGGCGAGGGAGCGACGACCCCAGCGGTACAAAACCAGGCGAAAACCAAGAGGGCCCGCCTGGACGAAACCATTTCCCCTAGAGGCGACCAAAAGAAGCGCAAGACGGACGCTCAGGGGTCAAAACAACCCTCCACCTACGCGGCGGCAGCAGCGACAGACCTGGCAGTTGCGATCACCAACGCACGCACGGACAGACTGACGCAGCAAGACGCTCAGGAGGTGGAACGCAAGATCGGAGATGCCATCTACCAGATAGCCATCGAGACCGATCTTGATACAGAAGCGCAGGCCCCAGCGTTCTCAGGTAGACCCAACTTTGTGGATGGTTACCTAAAGCTGTGGTGCCAAGACGCCAATACGAAGGCATGGCTGACAAAGTGGCTGGAGACGGCCACGCTCCAAAACGGAGACCATCTGGTCGGGAAGAGAGAGGACGAGATGGTCAGAAACGTAAGGTGCGGTATCCTAATACCAGCTATAGAGGAGAACCTCACCAAAATTGGAAGGGTCCTAAACTTCCAGAACCAATGGGCCATGGTGAGAAAGTGGACGCTACACCAGGCAATAACACTAAAGACCAAAAAGTGCACACTACTTCTGGTGGGAATCCCGGAGGACGTTGTACCTACTGTGTTGGAAAGGGATAGAAGACTGAGCTACCTATGTGGTACGGTCTATATCCGTTTCCAACACGGCGGGGGACATTTCCGAGATTTCCCACCGGAAAAGAACAACCCACAAGAGGGCAAGACGGACGAGGAAAGCAAAGAGAGCGAAAGCGAGTCCACCAAAAAGTCCGCACCCTCTGCAATGGAGACAGACGAACCCTCAGAATCCGACGTCGAGGAAGGCATACTGCTGGACTCCGAGGACGAAGAGGGCCTACCAAAGGGGATAAGTCTCCTGGACCTAAAGGGGCAAGGGGAAAAGAAGCATTCCTCCAATGCTTCCTTCCCTCTGTAAGGTCCTCCAGGTTAACCTCCAGCACAGCGAATCTGCAACGGCTCAACTTCGGAAATGGCTGGAGGTTAACCCAACCGCTATAGCCCTGATCCAAGAGCCGTGGATCAGAAACACACGCATAAACGGACTCAACAACACCGGAGGTAATATATTCTATAATACACAAAGCAAACCTAGAACCTGTATACACATATCCCGAAACATAATGGCACAACCACTAACTGAATTCATTTCCAGAGACGTGTGTGCCATAAAATTACTAACGACACAAAACTCAAGACTGCCGGAGATAGTTCTCGCGTCCGTCTACATGGCGGCAGAAGACGAACCACCTCCTACGGAAATGAACAACCTCGTACGTTACTGCGAACGTGCAGGGCTTGAACTGGTCATATCTGCGGACTGCAATGGCCACCACAACCTATGGGGAATGGAAACAAACAACAACAGGGGTAACGATCTTGTTGAATACCTTATGACAACTAACCTAGACATACTCAACACAGGATCAAAACCAACTTTTGTCACTCGTAGATGTAACACTATAATTGACATTACCTTAAGCACAGGACTGGCAGCTCAACACGTGTCCAACTGGCAGGTGTCGGATGAACTATCGTGCTCCGACCACAGATGGATTCGGTATGATCTGACAGCAGATACACAAACACCTACACCCAGAAGAAATCCAAGACGCACCGACATCAAGGCGTATAAGGAACTTCTCGCAGGTAAAATAGGAAGCAACACAAAAACACACAGACCAAACAACACAGTAGAGTTAGAGGAACAGGTAAAGTCACTCACAAAAAACATAATTGACTGCTACGAAAACACATGCCCACTATCGACACCATCAACTACTGGAAAATGCAATAACAGTAGCTGGTGGGGTCCAGAGTTGGAACGCCTAAGAACAAAAATGAGGAAACAGCTAAACAGAGCTACGAACACAAAATCTGATGAAGACTGGGACAAATACAAAACAACCAAATCAGAATACAAAAGGAGAATAAGACACAGAAGATCAGCCTCATGGAGGAACTTCTGCGACAATATATCCACAATTACCCAAGCAAATAGAACAAGGAAGATCATGGCAGATCAACCAAAACAATTACTGGGCACTCTGAGAAGGAAAGACAACAGCACTACCAGTAACCCGGCCGAGACCGAAAGTCTACTGGTGGAAACGCACTTCCCAGGTTGCAGAGTGGTTGACAAACAAGAATGGGACGTACAAACAGAAAACTATCATCCGACCGAAAACGAGTGGAAGATAGCGGAACATATAACGGAACGGACCAAAACAGCCTGGGCAACGAACAGTTTCAACAACTTTAAATCACCAGGACTAGATGGAATATACCCAGCCCTCCTAAAATGGGGAGGAGACAAACTTATCGAACAACTAGCAAGCATACTATGTAGCTGCATCGCCTTTAGATACATCCCACAGAAATGGAGAGAAGTAAAGGTGATCTTTCTACCAAAACCAGGGAAAACTGATTACACAGACCCGAAATCTTTCAGACCTATTAGCCTTACCTCCTTCATGCTAAAAACACTAGAAAGACTATGCGACAGAGAACTGAAGGACACAGCACTTAAAAACATAGGCATCCACCCGAACCAACACGCATACACACAAGGCAAATCGACAGAGTCAGCACTCCATGCCGTTGTAAACAACATAGAAACTGCACTAGCAAGGAAAAACTCCTGCCTAGGCACCTTCATCGACATAGAAGGAGCGTTCGACAAGACAAATTTCAGTAGCATTCAACAAGCTCTAAACAGACATCAAACCGAACCATTGATTACAGAATGGATAATGAACATGCTAAGAAAGAGAATCATCAGGCTATCTGAAAACCAAAATCACCAGGCGCTCGTGATGAGAGGATGCCCACAAGGAGGTGTACTCTCGCCACTTCTATGGAACCTGGTAGTAAACGACCTGATAACAAAACTAAACAACAATCATTTCCTAACAATAGGATATGCAGATGATCTAGTGATAATGATCAACGGACTAGTAACAAGCACATTGTGCGACCTTACACAAACAGCTTTGAAAATAATAGAGAAATGGTGCAAGGAGAATGACCTGTCGGTAAATCCAAAAAAGACCGACACCATTCTCTTCACACATAAACGTAAATTGGGTACATACAAAATGCCAACCTTGTTTGGATCCAGACTAACGCTCTCTAAAGAAGTAAAGTACCTAGGAATAACTTTGGACGAAAAACTAAACTGGAATAAACACCTAGACAACAAACTAAACAAAGCAACAGTCGCCTTCTGGCAATGCCGAAGAATGGTGGGCAAGAAATGGGGACTAGCCCCACACATTATACTGTGGCTGTACAAAATGATAATAATACCAATGATAAGCTACGGAGCTGTAGTATGGTGGCCCCGCACCCAACTCACTACTGCAATCAACAAATTACAGAAAATGCAAAGGCTAGCATGTATAGCAGCGACCGGCTGCATGAGAACAACTCCAACAGCGGCGCTGGAAATCATGCTAGGGCTTCTACCACTACACCTACATATACAAAAAGAAGCAGCCGCAACGGCTCTTCGTCTAAAGAATCTAAACTTATGGACCAAATATAAAACACCGCACACGAATATATATGATAATATACTGTCAAGTTTTCCAATGCTGGAAGCGGCAATCGACAGAATACCCAAAACTATGATCTTCTGGAAAGAATATGCCATATCATTAACAGAAGACTCAAAAGAAGCACTGAATCAAACGGACCTAAGAATCTACACAGATGGATCAAAAACCAACAAAGGTACAGGATGTGGTGTCTTCTCGGAAGACCTAAACATACACATCTTCAAACCACTCGGAGCACACAACACAGTTTTCCAAGCAGAATGTATGGGAATAATAGAAGCTTGCAACGCAGTGAAACAGCGGCAGCTAAAACACGAAAACATATGTATTCTATCGGACAGCAGGTCAGTGCTACAGGCACTGGGAAGCGATAGATTTACATCTGGGCTCATATACGAATGCCACCAAAGCCTCCTCGAGGTATGCGGAAAAGGCAATAAGGTGACACTGAAATGGATCAAGGGACACAGTAACTCAAGAGGAAACGATGCTGCGGATGAACTAGCCCGTAAGGGCTCAGACACACCGGCATACGGACCCGAACCTATCGTGCCCCTACCCTACTCGCACATAAACAACCAACTTGACAACCACTACAAACAACTACATCAAACACACTGGAAAGAGATAGACACCTGCAGACAAACCAAAGAAATAGTAGTGGAATACAACCACAAACTTACCAAAACACTTCTAAGGACAAAAAGGCCCCAACTACGCAAACTAGTGGGACTGATAACAGGACACAACACACTAAACAAACACCTCTTCAACATGGGCGGAACGAATAGCCCTATGTGCAGAGCATGCATGGAGGCGGAAGAAACCACAAAACACATTCTGCTAGATTGTAAACAGGTAGAAGTATACAGGACAAAACACCTTGGGACTCCAGGCACCCTGCGCGAGGCAGCAGGAAACCTGAAAGCCCTGCTGGCTTTCGTCGAGGAGCTGGGGTGGGTGGAATAGCGCTACCCCCGTTACACGCAAAATAGGCACACTGGATGTCGACTTGCGGAGGAACGCCCAGTACAACTAACTAACTAACTAACTAACCCCCGGGCTTAAAGGGTTGCCTTTAAGAAATGTGCTATTATATAGCTAAAGCTAACTTACTTGCTATGTAGCCGTATCCCTATTTATACCATCAAAGCTCAAATCGAATTTCATTTATTAGTAAATACAAGTAATACATATTCAAGTACCTATTTAAAACTGAACTCCTCCAGTACTATGTTAGATTAATTCATATTTTGTTAGTTTCGTTTAGTATTTAGTTTATTTGGGAGTTTTGGTTGTAAATATATAGTTTTACAATTTCTCACGAAATTCATTTATAATGACAAGTGTAATATAAGTAGTTATTTCTTAATATTATATTGATTGATAAGTCTTAGTATATAAATAGGTAAATAAATAACCTAATAAATATATAGATAATAAATTGTTACACTTATGTTAATGCATAAATCTATCATTATAATTTTATCAATCAGTATAATTTTAAAGTCTAAAGATATCAGTATATTTTTGGCAATTAGAGATTGATTATTGTGGAGTTAGGCTAAAATCATTAATCACAATCAAAGTGCCAAATAACATTTAAATTCAAAGAGTCAAATAACATTTAAACTTTTGTAAATTATAATTTTTTTCCGATATAACTCCTCTTAGTTTAATCAAGAAAAGTGTCTGTTTTTTTACGAAGGCGAGACCCTGTCTTACTTAGCACTAGGTTTTCCTTCATATTGTTGTAGAATCTAGGTGCGAGGAAAGAGAAAACCATTGCGCAATGCAAGGTGTGTCTTTGACACCGGGTGCTTTTTTTCCATTGAGCCTCATTATTTAGGCTGTGGTGGAAATTTATGAAGATAACTTGCGCATATGGTAATATTAATTGTCGCACGTCAAGGATTTAAAACTAAGGGAGTACCTACTGTCAGTACAGTCAAGCTGATAACGACACTTGTATTAATAACCCTTATTATTGACTTTTGGGCCTTAAAAAGAGGGTCACGAGCCGTACGCTGCCCCACTCCATGATAAAACCCATAAACAATTATATTGTGCACAAGAGCAACGCATACCATTTTGATAACAGGTTTTGATAGGAGATTTAAAAGGAGATTGAAGGTATTTATGAGTTTCCTCAATTTAGTTTCAGTGTTGTTTATATGCTTTACTAGGTATTTTATTGTACTAACTCTTTCAAGATATGTACCGATTTCATTTTGATTTCGTCCTTTTACATAGCAATTGAACAAGTTTCATCAGAATTCTGATTACGTCAACTTTTCCACACCTCATTTAAACTTTTAGGGATTTCGATCTGACAATCTCAGCACTTCAGTAACATTTGAGTTAAGCACACGTTATACAACTCCATCATTAGAAGTCGCTTGGAAATGTAAACAGCTATCTGGAATCCAAACGAGGATTCTAATATCGTTATGTTAAATGAAATTCGAAAATGTTTCTATATTTCATGAAGTACGGAGAGTATTCATGTTTATATTCTACTTCATTAATTCTAGACATAGTTGAGTAAATTATCATGTCATATTTTCAAATTACTTAGAGACAGATCTGATAAAGCTAGATTGGTAGCTAAGGCATGTCTCTCTGTGCACAATAACTAAATCCAGCTCATACGCACCATCTATCTGCAGAGCCATTTTCGCGCAACTATCTTAGTAGATGGTATCTTCGGATTTAATTAGGTTGACATAATATTGAGCTTTTCTCTCTCGTGTTTTTAATGTATTTTTTTTTCATTTATTAATAAAAGAACTATGATTTTTAAGATAAGTGGATATTCAACGAATTATGTACAATATTATGTTAAGCAATATTGATTTGTAGAAATAAACGGATTCAATAAATACATAATTAAAAACGTAAATTTGTAAATTATAATATGTAAATAAACATTCCGACACGATTTTGGCTTACTATTTTCACGGGTGGCACAGATGTGCATCGAAACCTGTCAAGTGCCACGTCAGTGGAAAATTTCACTGATTCGCCCGATTCCAAAGGAAACACCTGTTTCTAGTTTTAAGGATCTCCGCCCTATCAGTATTCTTCCTTGCTTTTCAAAAATCCTGGAGAAGGCTATTTATTCACAAATGATTCCTTTTATCGCGAAAAATAATCTGCTTCCTGATTACCAGTCTGGCTTTCGGCGCAATCATAGCACCTCTACTGCGCTGGCGCACGTCACAAATTTATGTCTATCCAACATGGATAAAGGCAAAGCAACTGCCCTCATACTTTTAGATTACAGCAAGGCTTTTGATTCTCTGGATCACTCTCTTCTGGTGGCAAAACTTTTACATCTAGGCTTTTCTGGGTCAGCATGCGAATTGATACGTAGTTATCTGTCAGAGCGTTTTCAAAAAGTAATTTTGAAAGATGTATCTGGCCGTCAATCGATTTCCTCTCTTCGTGAAGTTAAAACAGGCGTACCACAGGGATCGATACTGGGCCCGGTCTTATTTGCACTATATACTTCTGTCATAGCTGCAAATTTTGAAAACTGTCACTATCATCTATATGCCGACGACACTCAATTAAGACATTCCATAGATACGAATTGTCCATTTTCAGCAGTCAGCCTAATCAATGCCGATCTTGAAAGGTTATCCGCTTGGTCCAATAAACATGGCTTACAAATCAACCCTTCGAAGTCATGTTTTATGATTATTGGGTCGAAACAGGGCAGGACTAAAATTGCTAACTATGGCTCTCTTCCTATAATGGTGGACAGTTTGCCAATACCACTGGTCACTACGGCTAAAAATCTGGGTATTCTATTTGATGTAAAATTACGGTTTGAGGAACATGTCAGCATAAGCGTTGGGTGGGGTTGCTCACGTCTAAAGGCCTTATACTGAATTCGGGAGTACCTCAGCGTCAGAATTAGAATACTACTTGTAAATGCCCTTATATTGTCTATAATGGACTATGGCGACTGTGTGTACGGCCCCTGTCTATATAGGAAGACTGATCGGAGACTTCCGAGACTGCAAAATGCCTGCGCAAGATTTTGCTTTAGGATTCCTCCACGTCATCATGTGTCACCATTCCTTGCGAAAGCTTCCATGTTGAATATGAGTAAAAGAAGGCAGCTCCATCTTGCGACCCTTGTACTCAAGGTAGTACGCAATAAACAGCCGCGATATCTTTACTCGATTATGACGTGGTCCCGTAACCGGCATGTCCATTCAACACGGGCACGTGAACAACTTGCTATAATACCCAAGCACAAAACTACACATTTCCAGTGCAGCTTTTCGTATTATTCTGCGGTTGTAGGGAATCGGTTGGGAATGGCTTTGCGATCGAAATCAATTGCAGTATTTAAGGACCACCTTAAAAGTTTATTATTATAGGAAGATATTTAGATGTCATAATTTGATTTTATTTTAAAATAACTATTGCTAATTGGATTATTACTATTGTCTTCGTTTATTTATTAATTTGTAACCTGATTATCTAATGTTAAATATTTTGATTTTGATTATTTTTGATTTATTATATGTAGATTATTAAATTTATGTAATTACGTTATTTTCTTTTAATATCATTTGATGTTAAATATCTTGATTTTGATTATTTAGATTTGTGTATTTATTTGATTAATGATTATTTGGATTTTTTGTTTTAAGATTTATTTGATTTGGTTATTTTATTTTTAAAATCATATACCTATGTATCAATGATTAATAGGTGTGTCCTGAAAACCAGGATAAGAGATATCCTGAGGATACCCCTAATTTGCAGCGTTTGTAGCTTTATTTCATAGTCTTTGTCTATTTATAGTTTTAATTTTTAATCTGTGTGTTCTTGTTTTTTTTTGTATATGTTTTTTATAACAGCTGCAAATAAATAAACAAATAAGATCTTCGGTTTGAATTGATATGTTTTTTTCTGTCTTTCACGACATCGCAAATTCGTTGCCTGTTAATCCCGGAGAGGCCACCCTCGAAGTGCAAAGGAAGCCGTCAATGGAGATTGCCAGCACTTCCCGACACATTTCTCCGGGGATTAGGTCGAGTAACCATGGGTGTCCCTAGATTACGGATATTCCTCAAAATATTTTTGGCGTAGAGGCGTAGAAGCGTAAAAGCGTAGAGACGTAGAGGCGTAGAGATAAAGCGCTATCATTAAACTTTGCTAAAAAGGGAGAGGTACACCGACATTGCGGTACTCGTACACTATTGCGGCAGCCGCTAACGAGTTTTATACATGAGAAATAATTATAAATATTTCAAAAATCCCCATCTATTATTTAAAAATGACGCTTTTCTGGTTTTGTTACTATTTTAAAAAAAGCTAAAATTTGAATTTGTTATTTACACATGCACTATTAAAAAATAATAATCTCGTGAAATCATCAATGGTCTAATTATACGCCAAAATTTTACATCTCTAAAAATCGAGCTACCTCATGTCAAATCCTCTTTTTCTTTTAGTTGTTAGTGAAGAATAACTATGTATTTGCCATGACACCATTGGTTAAAAGGGCCCAAATGCTAAACGGGGCTACCCTTTCCAGGCGAATAGGCCTGTGGTAAATGTCGTGTGAGAAATCCGTAAAGGCGAGGCCGAAATTAAATAGGACGAAGGATATAAAACACTTGGAAATTCGTCCAATTGCAAGTGGAGATAAGAAAGGGACGGCGCGGCGGCAGGTAGGGCTCCCTCTACCTGGCCGGTTGGCACTTATCAAACGAATTACCTCATTTAGAGAACTGTCCACCGCTTTTGTTGCCTTAAAGACTTAGCAACGGCATTAACTCGCGATACCCCTTATCTGCCTTAACTAAATTAACCCTTTACTGCCTGATTTTTATCACGTCTGCAGGAAAAAAAAATAAGATGAACATATTAAAGCTCCGTGCGAGAAGTTTCCTCATTATTGCCAATTAACCGAATGGTTTCCACAGAAACAAGTTTGTCCAAGCTTTTCAAACGAACGCGTAAAATTATAGTGACACAGGGGGGGCGGGGACCGGAGGGGCTAAGCGGGTTCCAAGAAAACCCTTTCTCCGTATTCACTAAAACGCCATTTTATTTTTAGGGTGTCATCTTATATGAAGGTTTCTTATATGTTATTTTGTACTTAGTATACCACTGGCATCATCAGCGTAGTGATTTAGTAGAAGACAGGGAGGGGTAGATAAAATCCTAGATATCATTTAACAAAGGCAATAAAAAGTGAGGCAATGGTATGCATCACCGAGACAAAAGTTGTTGAAGTAGGGTAGACTGGGGACGATAGAAATAATATGGTAATTCAAAAGTGGACTAACAAATATTAGTAGATGTCTAATGCGTAAACTACGTCTGCTGATTACTTCCAACTTTTTGTCTGAATAACTAAAATTGATATTGAAATACCATAAAAGTGAGAATTTGTTTTTGGAGCAATTATAAGATTTCATTAGGTTGTTTTCTTAGCAAAGAATAAACGAATGCTGTCATTAGAGGGTTAAAATATATTTGAGAATTTATTCCAAAATCTTATACAGAGACTATAAAAATACTTTTTCTTGGACATTTAAATAATGTAACTGAATAACATTAATATGTAACTGAATAACATTAATATGTAAATTTCAGGTACCTCATTTTAGTTCTTATTGTTTAATAATAATATTATGAATTTAATATTTAATATGTAGATTACAATGTGTAATCTAACATACCTGATCATATACATACGTTGTTTTTTCCAATTTCGTTTTGATACTTCCTATTGCGTGATTATTTCTTGTATAAAGTGCTTGATGACTATTAATATTCTTATAATAATTATCTATTTTATATGTACTCATGAACATGGATTCAGCTTAATTTTTTTATTTATTTTATTTGTCTGCCGTGTAAAGCCGACTTTAGTCAACGCTATTGTCGAATTAATATTTATGCTTTAATAATTTTGTATCTACATATACCTAAACTGACGAATTCTAATATCCGATAATTAGCTTTAATTCATAATTCATACTTTTGTTGTATATTCTGAATGAATAAATTGAATACTGAATACTGAATACTGAATATATATCAATCATACTTTAACGAAGATTTTCGTAAATAATATGGTATTTAAATCTTACATTATTTTATTTGGGAATACGTTGTCTACGATTATGCTTTTTCTCCTTAAACACTGATTTGAACCATTAGACTTTAGCAGCTTGATACAATTTTGTTGTAAAATAAATTGGTACTTACATACCAATTTTCAATCAAACCAATGCTTTTTTAACTGATGTTTCAAATGTTTCAACCATCTGGGCAGAGGATGTTTGAAAGATGTTTCAGATCACATCATTATGATAATATGTCTGTTAATTGTTATGACAGGCGAAATACTAAAATCTGTAAATCTTTTTATCATAAATAGGTAACAAAAAGATACAGAGAAAAAAAAATCTCTTAAATGTTTCCATTTTTAACCTTAGTGTTTACCGTTTCGTATACGGGCTTTACCATACTGTCTTTTGCGAAGGTACTGAGGTCTCTCAAAAGACCTAAATAAATTTGCCGATTTAGCTCAAAGCCAGCCCAATGCTGTAAGATATGCATATGCCATGAAGTTTCCTCGTTTTGGATTTTTGTCGGCCTTATATGAATTTGAGTGTGTAGTTTGAGACGATCCCCGAGATTGCTGCAATATAGCGAATCCTGCCAAATCAACGTAAATGAATCTCCAATACAAATTTTAACAATTACTTTCGAATATTAGTGAGCAGTGTTTATATCCTTAAAGTATTTTGGGATGGTGGTATTATAGGATTGCTGGGAATATGGAAAGTTGCAGCTGATATAACCGTTTAAATGAAGGTTCCGCGCCCGATGAATGGCCAAGCGGAGGAGCTCTTCTCTGAATATTCAATTTTGACGGGACTGTATTTTGAGGAGGGGGGAAATTAACAAACTTTAGAGCCGTTTACTTTGAATAATTGCAATGAGAAGCAATTCGCCTCTCGCAAAACGGCGAGCGCCAGACGTATAAATTATTATCCGCAACCTTTGCCCTCCTTCGAGCGAATATTTGATAAGGTCATTTCAATAAATAAATGCTTTTCATTGTCTCGATGCGTGTTTTAATCTTTCCTGCAAAGGAAGACACCTCAAATACCATTTTTAAAATCGTTCCTAGAAAGAAACACCTTAAGTGAAAACCGTAACAGCCGTAACGAGGAAGTTTCTTAATAAATAGCAATAATTGATAAGGCGTAGAAGTGAAACATACTTGGAGGCTTGGAGGTATATTGAGGAGAAAATACATAGTGTATTAATGAAACGATATTAAATTTCATCGGTGAGCTAATGAAGAAGCGAGGGCGGCGAGTCTTTTATGGCAGTTTAATTAATTGAAGCCATTATAGGTCAACCTTGCGGCCCCTTTTCTTACCAAAATTTAGCACAGCCGAACAATTAACCTTTCGTCGTTTCGTTAACTAACAAAACCAGGCATTCGAGTTCGGGTATCGAAAATCTATTTACAGGAAAAGTTACTTTTGTATCTGAGAGAAAGGCAGGGAGTCGTAAATTTTCGGCTCGGTCGGAATGGCAGTGCGACCGGGACTTATGGTAATATGAGTGACCGCGCTTCCCGGATTATCAGCGTAAACAAGAGCCGCCGCTGAGCCGACCGCCGCGCCGCATGCATAGTCAATGCACTGGATCAGCGCAACGCGAGAAACGTTTCATCCCCAAATCGAGACAAAAGCTACCGGCATTCCGAGAAAAGGGGGGGGACATAATATACAGGCGGCGAAGTGACCGCACGGTCATGTTTGTTAGGGTGAAACGAGTGGTAAAACATTCGACGCCTTGCGCCACAGGCATTTCAACTCCGTCCATACACAGAGTTATATACATATGTTAGCAAAACGAGAAGGCGGTCGGATATGATAAGGATTGCTTAAGAGAGGGGGGGGGGGGGCAAGATTGGCTCAGGACGATATTGAATGAAGGTAGCTTTACTCGACCTGTTGGACGTCCAGTTCATTCTGAACCATTGTGCTGAGCCGGGCGAGAGGCGGCTAGTGCCCGTGTGCCGGCACGCTCCCTGATAGGTCTTCTTCGATAAAAGTAATAAAAGTCTCGAGGGAGTCGCCAGGTAAATATTTAAAAAATGAATGACTTAGAGGCAGTAAAGGAGTAAACTATACAAGGCACGCCGCACCTCACAAAGTTGGCGAGACAATTTACGAGAACGAGCTAACGTACCCACCGACCTACCTATTGTATCATATATACCTAAGTCAGCTCGTTAACATCGGAAGTTCAATGAAACTTGGACGTTCCTGTGCAGTTGAAACTTTGCTGTATTCTCTCAGTCAGACTTGACTTTATGTTTTGTGCATCCTGTTGATAATTTTATAACAAATTCGAATGCGCTGATGGGGTTCCATATATGATGTGTTTTTGGTATTAAATAGGGGTATACTTATAGCATACAATGAATGGTTTCATAACATTTATTCAATTCCCTCGTAGCGATCTCGGATTTGAGCAAAATGGTCAATCCGATATCGGCAGGTATGGTCGATCGCTGCTGGTTGTGGCTGTAAATGTAAATTTAATCGCCTGCTAATATATCACACATTTAACGCCTTTCTTTGATTCTGGTAAGCACGGCATTGTACCAAGTGATGCGTCCTGTTTTATGACTCACAGTCAAATGTGTGAAATACACCGCGAGAATAGATTTTTCAAAGTCAAACGTTTGATTTACTGTACCTGAGTCATTCCTATCCTCATGGTAGATCTCACGGTATATGGCTGTCTGTTTCGATCATACGGAGCACAGCACCGATGTTTTGATTGACACGGCCCTGTTTGAATTCTGCAAACCAGCTATTTATTGTAGTCTTGCTTGGTGTTTCTTTGCCAAATGCAGTTTAAAGTAGAGCCACGCTCTGGTGAGCTGTTAAATGACACTTAATATCGTGGAAAATCACACAGCGAAAACACTACTCTATTTCTTTGCACTGTAGTGGCAATTTTTAAAATGACGCAGCAATGAAAAAACGAATGACAGATGAAACAAACTTTATTATATGACTGAAGAGTTAATTTTTCAAAATTTGTGATGATTTTTAAAAATTGTGTATGTATGTGGCCATTTCCGAAAACGTTCAGTGTAACCTTATATGAATAAAAATAAAAAAAACTTACTCATCACAAGCGTTGAGGAAAGAACTCAACACTGTACTCATATTGCATCACTAGTCGACTGAGGGGGTTAATGCACATGACTAACGATGGAAGGTGCGAGCGAGATATGTGAATACATTTCGAGGACCTGCAAGCGGGACGCAGCATCGTTTTAACGGGTGTAAGTGCGGATTTTTTTTTACAGTTCTCTACTCTACAAAGTTAGCAGTACGGTGTCAGCGTTCCAAGCCACATTTGAAGTTAGTAAGTTTAGGAAAATTCAAAACTATGCAGACTGGGTTCTACGGAAACAACAAAATCTGCAAATGATATACGGTTCAAAAAAGTTTGGGTATCTCTGCCCTATAACGATTATTGTCATCAAAACAGAAAAGCCTTTTGAGCATTTTTACTGAATTTCGTCCATCAGTTTCTCGATACAGAGAATATATTGCGGTATAAATATTTGTTTACATAATTTGTAAGAACGCTAATGCCACTCTCACGGTTAGTGCCTTGCTTGGCACTAGGCCAAACATAACAAAAATAGTACGATGTCAAATTCTGATTTACTATAAAAAATGTAAACACTTGCAAAAAAGTTCATGCTTTAGAGTTTATAGTTTTATCCAAACTGCAGCGATCGAGAGAAAAAAAATCATTTTCACAGAACTCTGAAAAATTTCAAACATTTCAACAAATTCTGGCAAAATCAAAATCTGAGATAAGATGAGGTAAAGAAATCATAAATATCCGGTTTGGGCAGAATGGCAGTGCGATATGAGTAAACACGCTTCTCGGATAATCAGTATAAACGCAGCAGATTTCCAAACTCCTGATTTACAGACTGTAATTGTCTATCGATAGAGACTTCTGTTGTTTTCACTTTATAATAAATTACGGAATTTTCCACTTAATTAATTTTTGCAAACCTCAAAAAAGCGACAAATATAATGTTAGGTGTATTATTTGGAGAATGGAATAAAGTGGTGCTTGCTTACGTAATATAATTTCAGTATATTAAGGTGTCATAATATATTGGTTTGAGTACCTACTCATTAATCTAAATTTAAAGCGAGGAGTGGCGAGTGGGTGGCGAATGTAGGTAATGAACGGTATATAAAGCATACCGTCCTCAGAGTGCTTTGTCTAGGCAATAAAAAGAGAAAATTATACTAAGTGGGACGAACTCTCACAGCGCCAGCAACTTAGCTTGCATCAAAAAATAAATACGCTTTAGTGATTACCTTTATGCAGGATAAGTCGCGCAACCCAGTTCGTCAAAAAATCAAGAACAAATATAAACAAATTTCTCTGACTCGAAACTCATACAACAACCGCCGGTACAACCGCGTGTACCGGCGAGCTCCATCCACTTTCAGAGGGATCAGTGTTGCCACTCGAGCGAATCAAAATTCTTCAACAATTTTTTTTTTTGCTACGCATATCAACTTAGGGTTGATGGACATATACACTATACACAATATAGTATATCTCAAAGAAAAAGCGTATGCTTTTGCAAAATAAAATAATATGTCTACATTAAAAACCAATTAAAGCAAAAATTTTTTTGTTGTTTTTGGTTTAATTTGTCTGTAATGAAGACATATTATTATGTTTTGCAAAAGGATACACTTTTTCTTTGAGATATGGATGAAGGGCGATCGATCGCTAGCTATAAAGGGATCCCATTAAACCTACATTGTACAGTCAAAAGTGGTGCTCATCCAAAAATATATCTCGTTTTAACAATAAGCATTTTCAAATCCAGTCCGGGAAAACCTTCCAGCTATGTGAGTGGCTTTAATTATTATTTTTCATCAAAGCATTATCCTATAAACGATATGTTTTAAAAGATTTTACAAAAAACTAATCAAATATTAACAATATTATACAATTTTATCTTATGTTTTAAACTCTTGTAAATATCATATAGCCTTAAGTATAAACTTCTCGTCCAAAAATAACGATGTATGTCTTATTTTATGGAAACGAGGAATTGAAGTATTTTATTTTTATTTTTGATTTAATGACTGGCCGATGACGAGCCCAGCAACCTTGGTCGTCCTGTCAAAGAGTGGATACATTCGAATTTTTAAGCAAATTTTCCATCTGTCATACTGTATTTAAGAGACGATTCAATAATTGTGATTTTTTCATTGTTTTGCTTTAACTTGTGTGTGTGCTAAATGAAGACATATTATTTTATTTTGCAAAAGCATACGCTTTTTCTTTGAGATGTGGATGAAGGGCGATCGTTCACTAGCGATAAAGGGATCCCATTAAACCTACATTGTACCGTCGAAAGTGGTGCTCATCCAAAAATACATCTCGTTTTAACAATAAGCATTTCCCAATCCAGTCCGGGAAAACCTTCCAGCTATGTGAGTGGCTTTAATTATTATTTTTCATCAAAGCATTATCCTATAAATGATATATTTAAAAAGATTTTACAAAAACCTAATTATATATATATATATATATATATATATATATATATATATATATATATATATATATATATATATATATATATATATATATATATATATATATATATATATATATATATATATATATATATATATATATATATATATATATATATATATATATATATATATATATATATATATATATATATATATATATATATATATATATATATATAAGTATATATATATATATATATATATAGTCATTCCAATGTTAACAAAACAAGGAATTCAAATTCACTTCGAAATGTTATCCCAGCAGTTCACCAAGGTACTCTTTCCTCTCCGATGCACACCCTATCAGTAAACCAAATTACTAACAATATATTTCCATTAGTATCAGATTCCGTACCAATACGTGCCACATTAGTAAACCAAATTAATAACAGTATAACACCATCAGTATCATATTCTAATAATATACAAGGTCCATCTCCTAGAGAAAAAAATGCTGTTAAAAACTTGTCATCCAAAGTAATTAACCACAATGAATATTTAGTATTAGCTAAAGGTCTAAATTTCACACCGACTCAAAATGTGAACCATTTTAGTTTTGGTAATGATGTTGTTAAATTTTGTCGTAATTTAAGATGGCGCGAATTTTGGCATTCAAATCAAAAGAATAACAATAATAATATTAAATTACACAATGCACTAGCTAAATTTCGTCCACACTCCAATAAAGAACCCCCTCCATTACCAAAAAATCATCCGGTAGAAAATTTTATTACTATTTTATTAAACAAAGTAACACAGCCATCTTTTCTAAATAGCCTCAAGCCAACATCAAACTTGTCAGTAGATGAACGTGCAGCTCTTGAGAGTCTTAGCAAGGATACCAGCATCGTCATTTTGCCGGCTGATAAAGGTTCCACTACTGTCATACTTAACAAAACTGACTATGTTACTGAAGGCTTGAGACAACTTAGAGATGAAACTTTCTATAAAAAACTATCTAGAGATCCAAACAAAAATTTTGCAGTGAAAATAAAAAAATATATTGAACAAAATAAATCAAATGAAAAATTATCAGACGAAGATGTTAAAACTTTAATTCCTGATCCTATCAGAACTCCAAATTTTTACCTATTACCTAAAATTCACAAGCCTAATAATCCTGGACGACCAATAGTCGCAAGCTTTAACTCTCCGACAGAAAGAATTTCGGCTTTTGTAGATTATTTTTTACAACCTTTTGTGAAAAATCTAAATTCTCATATCAAAGACAGCTATCATTTTATTGATATTTTAAAGAATACTGTAATTCCAAAGTCAGACGACCTATTATTTGTTACTATTGACGCCATATCCCTGTATACCAATATTCCTCATAATTTAGGATTGGAAGCCATTTCTTATTTTCTTGATGAGAGACCTCATCCTCAAATACCTTCTACGGATTTTCTTTGCAAATTAGCCGAGTTTATCTTAACGTGTAATGCTTTCTCCTTTGAAGATGAATTTTATCTTCAAATTAAAGGGACTGCTATGGGCACGCGAATGGCCCCTTCGTATGCCAACCTTTTCATGGGATTATTCGAGCAAAATTTTCTTCAAACGCAAAATTTAAAACCCATATTATGGTATATAATTGACATAGTAATGATTTGGCCACACGGACAAACTACTCTAACAACCTTTCTTGACGACCTAAATAATTTTGGCCCTTTGAATTTCACTCATACCATTTCTAAATCACAAATTACTTTCTTAGATGTTGATTTAACAATTTCCGAAGGTAAAATTAAAACCGCGATTCATATAAAACCTACAAATAAAGAACAGTATTTACACTTTGATAGCTGTCATCCATTTCACACCAAGAGATCCATTCCCTACTCAATGTCCATTCGCGGACACCGTTTAGTTAACAACAAAGAAAATTTAGATAAATATCTCAATAATCTAAAGCAATCTCTTCTTGAAAGAAAATACCCTGCTCCTCTATTGGATAAACATATTCTAAACTCTGAAGTAAAATATATACCAAAACCTAAAATTTCTTCAAATAAAAATAATAATAATAATAAAATCTTTCTTAGCACCACTTATTTTCCTGGTGCTGAGAAACTGCGAGATATATTATCTGATTTATTCCCCATCATTTCTAATGATGCATCCACTAAGGATCTCTTAGATTCACCGCCAATTTTATCTTTCCGCAGACCACCTAATATTAGATCAATATTAAACAAAACAAAAAATAATCAAAATTTCTCTATTGGTAATAATACTTTTGGGCTTCAACCTTGTGGTCGTCCACGTTGTAAAACTTGTCCTCTGTTAGATCTAAGTCCTTTTTTTACCAGTCCAAATACTACTAATAGTTACAGGGTTCCCTTTCATTGCAGTTGTATTTCAAAAAATATAGTATATCAACTTCTGTGCAGGACTTGTGATGCCTTTTATATCGGTGAAACAACAACACCACTTAATATTAGACTAAATAATCATAGGGCTAGTGTAGGAAATGAAAGCCAACTCCCAATATCTTTGCATGCCAGGGCGCATAATTTATCTTTTGATCAATGTTTTAAAGTTAAAATAATAAAATGCCTTGGGGATAATGCAAAAGAAAGGGACGTCAAATCTTGGGAATTGGCTTATATTTATATTTTAGGCGCTTGCAAAGGTTCCGGTCTCAATAGGCAAAATTAATAAGGTTTATCATATTATCATAATCATCAAATGCTTTTTCTTTTAATTTATAATCATTCATTTTAAAATAACGTTTTGCACGGTTGGTTATGGTACCTTAACTAAATCGTGTAAAATATTATTAATCCATTTCTTTTTGTTCGATTCCTTGAATTTAAATTTTCAACGAATTGTTCGATTTCAGAAATGTCATATATCTTGACGACGGCTGAGCCGAAATATTGATATACATTTTATAAAAATCATTAATATTTAAGAAACACTAATCGCCTATTATTTTCCAGCATTCATTCTCGTCTTTCGCATTGTTGTGTCGCCGCTGTAGGATAAAGTAGAAAGGTTCGAATACCACAGTAGGAAACCGCAAATACTGAGAGAAGAGAAAACGAAAAAGGCGTGGAGTCACTCCTGGTCACCACAGACCAGATAAGTGCCCTTTCATTATTTTATCATTTCATTTATTTAGTGATAAACATAATTTCAATTTGAAAATATATATATATATATATATATATATATATATATATATATATATATATATATATATATATATATATATATATATATATATATATATATATATATATATATATTGAAATATTTGATAGTTTTGTGTATATATTCTTTTTAGAATTGATCAATAAGATGATTATAAAGTAAATAATTATAAAAGCCACTTACATCGTGACGAAGGATTCCCTTGATCGGATTCGGGAATGCTTTAGGTGTTAACGAGAATGATGAATGCCTCTCACTTGCGGAAAGAGGAGTAGGTTTAAGTTGGGCCCATTTTTCAACTAGTAAACGCTCACCCTTCATCCAATTATCTCAAAAATTAAGCTACAATCCTTCTTTATACGTAAACTCACTCAATTTCCTATTATTTCAGGGGAAATAACAAGAAATAATAGGAAATTGAGTGAGTTTACGTATAAAGAAGGATTGTAGCTTAATTTTTGAGATAATTGGATGAAGGGTGAGCGTTTACTAGTTGAAAAATGGGCCCAACTTAAACCTACTCCTCTTTCCGCAAGTGAGAGGCATTCATCATTCTCGTTAACACCTAAAGCATTCCCGAATCCGATCAAGGGAATCCTTCGTCACGATGTAAGTGGCTTTTATAATTATTTACTTTATAATCATCTTATATATATATATATATATATATATATATATATATATATATATATATATATATATATATATATATATATATATATATATATATATATATATATATATATATATATATATATATATATATATATATATATATATATATATATATATATATATATATATATATATATAACATGTAAGAAACGCCTATGTCTTAAGGGCGTTGAAAACTTCCGAATTGAGATTGTCGCGGTCCGTTAATTCATGGAAAGCGGTTCTTGGCCGCAAACTGAGTCGTCAGCTGAGATTGCCGGAGGAGAAATTACTCGTCCTCAAAGGTGGTCCTTTCCGCCTATAAAAGTCAACTGTCCCGAAAGGACCCCTAGGATTATGAGGAATAACCCGAGTGCGAGGGATGCATAGCTGGCATTGGCATATCAAAAATGTCTCCAATGAAAATTCGAGTGCCTAAGCTATAAAGTATTCGCGGCCGAGGGAGACGCGAGATGAGATGAGATGAGATGAGATGTGTCGGTAACAGGTGTTGCGGCATTAAATGTAGCTTTATCCACAATGGAAATGTCTGGCGTGGAAATGGCGCCGAGATTTGTCGGCTTAGCTTTTGTTTTCGCCGAATCTGCGATAATGCAAATTGTTTTCTTTGTCATAATAAATATGTAATATCTCGCAGCTGCATCGCTTCGCTCTTGGAAAAATATATAAAATTATTAAAGGATTGCTTTAGAAATACATACCGTAAATAGGTCAGGTCATATTAGTTATTAATACCAGTAAGTCTCGCCTCGTTTCGGTTCCTACTCAATTTAATTATTCGTCTAGTCTATTTGCAGATGTACGTGATCGACCGAGAAACTTTTTTTAACCCTTTGCACTCGAGAGGTGACTCTCACTCACCATGTGGTTTGATGCCGCAACTCGAGAGGTGACTTTCGCTCACCACTTGGTTTGCTGCGGTAACTCGATGCGCAGCAGTGACTATTTACCTTTATTTTCTCTGACGCGGTTTTCGATGATATTATATGGTGTAAAATGACACTCCTTCAAAGAGAGATAAGACTTTCTTATCTGAAATTAGTTCGCAACCACGAACGGGACTGCATTTTCGGCATTATTTTGAACCTGACAGAGGTGGCAGAGAGACTACTGAAGTTAAAGATTTTGAACCCTAAAAACATGGAACGTAATACTGAAATAAGTTTAAGTGAATATGAGTTCAATTTCAGCTTGACGATATAGAGAATGACATTAGTAGTGACGATAGTGTCGAAGTAAGAGGTGTAAGAAGGCGAAATATCAGAGTAACAGACAGTGAATGTGACAGCGATACTGATACTACAGAAGACTCATAATCGGATAGTTCTGAATGGATTAGTTGCAATGAATCTGGAGAAAAACCGCCAAGAATGCCATTTATATCAGGCGACACCATTGCAGGGCCGCACATATCAACAGGTAAGGAAGAACCATTGGAATTTTTAAAACTCTTTGTTACTAATGAACTGGTGAATGAAATAGTTATTGAAACTAATAATTATGCTACAAAAAGTTAGAAGGCATTATCATTAGACATTATCACCGTACTCGATGTAGCGAAATTATGAATGCAGAACACTGAGACGGATAACTGGCGCAGATAGAAGAGCTGCTGCACAGGCACCATTGGCAAAGGGACATTCTGCATGTAGTCAAAACAGAGTCCTAAAAACTCTTCAACATTTTGAGATCTCGTCTTGACCTCATCTAGTTTACCCTAAAACTTTTTTGCCCTCGTCTTGTGCACAGATTTTTCTGACATCGCTACTCTCTTAGCTACATCGTTTAATGTCTGTGAATTTATTTTCAAATCGAGTTCTTCGCAGTAGCAACATGTGTCCACGACCGGTGTTCTAAAATGAAGAGAAAAGTTCTCTCTGAAGATGCGATTGTAGTATTCGTACGTTAGCTTGCTGTCAGGATTTTCATGTTTAAACATACGATACATTTTTTGCCGGAGAGCAGCAGACAGGTACAAGATGGTACGAGAAGCATAATGAATCTTCTTTGCAGGAAAGCGGGAGATGTGTTGGATAGCCTGCGTGATTAATTCCGCGGAAATTGCTCTCGTACTAGGCTGTTTGCCTCGGCGGTCGACAAGAACCTCACCTTTTCGGAGTAGGTCTCGCAGACGTTTCACACGGTCTTCTGTTACTGCACAGAGGCCGAGGAAAGCTTTATGACAAACTTGTTGTCTTCTGGCACCGAGAAGAACACAATACGTGAAGGTTTTATCTTTGTTGACACGACGCGCGCGACGGTCCCCAGACTTTCTGCGAGCAGCATCATTGCAGGTGATTAAACCCTGCAGAAAGTATCTTGCTGATTTTTACTTTTTATATTGAGGAAAGAACTCAGTACCTGTATTTGGTTTTCTACAGATACGAGATCGAAGTATTTTTTCTTGCATGAGCAATTATTTCCAGTCGTTTTCTTCTGAATTAGTTTATTCTTGTGATTGATGTGCTCCTCACCACGAACTTTGGCGAGCTTTATTTTGTTGCGTGGATAATCAGCGGAATTGTCCTTTCTTTTCTTTATTCTCTCATTACTGATAGATTCCTTGTTTTACAGCACTTATAGGCCACTTTATTCGCAGAAAGTTTTAAAACAGGACGTGACTAACCAAACAACAAAAGCAGAATGAAACCATGCGGAAATTTGACAGCTAAATGCCATAGACAATGTTTTAGTGTTGTAAGGAGTTTGTTGTAAAAACCCACCAAGTGCATACGTTTGGTATGTTTTTACACTCAACCTATCGAGCAAGCTGTCAGTCTTAGTAGGAAGGAGTGTTAATATTGATGTGTTTTTACAGCCAAATCGTGTATTTAGTCTTTACGAACTAAACTGCATACATAACTCAATATCGAAAAAAATGTCGAATGGTGGGTTTTACAATCATGGTTTAATTTAGAACGGCTACCATAATTGAATGCGGATACAAAATTGTGTGTCTGTGCTGTTAATCGTGGAAGAAGAGCCGATCCTGGTTGTAACATCAGGTCATGCTCACCATAAAAATGCATTGTCATTGGAACTAAACCAACGTGCAAACTTTCAACTTCAAAGGATAAGGGAAAGTGTATCTATTTCAGCTTGCAAAATTTGACCTAAACAAACATACCAACATACATTGCAAGGTAAAAAAAAGCTTGTAAAAAGGCTGCGAAACGTCTCGAGTTGCTAGTGTGCCACGCGAAAAAGGCCTCGAGTGTAAAGGGTTAATCTGTCGATGGATAATGCCTAGTAGCTGCCAAACTTAAGGATTTGGGGAGAGAACAACTTGCTAACATAGGGCACGAAATTATTTTTTCTCGTAGGTGTTTCTGACAGAGACGCGCAATATTCATCAGAGTGCGGTCGCGCGGGTTTAATTTCTTTTATTAATATTTGTCATGGCTTAAGAGTTGTTGTTTAAAGTATACTGGTTGCGCGCAAAGTATTTTTTGCATCAGCATTTGATTAGTGTATGTGGATGTTCGCCTTCACTGACAGATGTTGATTCCGAAAAAGAAGAAGAACGACTTGAACGCTGCCAGTACTGTGTTTGCTCGAAAATGCCTACCCCCCGCTAATTTTTATAATTATCCGCCGCGCTGTCAGAACGACAGCATATTATTATATATTTTTCAGAAGCTTTTTGCATACTCTCGCGACTCTGTACCGCTTTTATTTATCGCCTTCTTAAACCGCGTCGCAAAAGCAGAATAAAACTCCGCGAAAAAACTAATCCGCGTCGAGTGGGTCGTGTGTGAGACATTTTCGAAGATACTTGCATGAGAAATCCACCAGCAGGCACCTCGAGGGTCCGTAGCAGTGCTGGGACTTCCAGATAGGCGAGGATCATCATCACAGGTCAGTCGGTGTTTTACAGACATATATCTGATTACGTGTTGATGTTTAAGGGATTTGCGCGCATCGATTTCGTCTCATTTTGTAAAGTACCCACATATTAGAATCTATTTATTTATTTTAGTATAATTTATTCACGGTTATGATCCCGCCGTTGTTCAACTATTTACACGTAGAAAAACCATATACTTTAAACTGATAAGAACCATAGGATTTTTTTGCTATTGATTAGGAAAATAGCACAAATAGCAATTGTTTATCTTAAACCGTTATCGAATTGATTAAAATTTATGAAACGAGCACCCAACGTTAAATATATTTTTATCTCGTTATGTATACAGTGGAATGTAAACTTTGTAGTTAAGCACATTTAAGAGATAGTGGTAGTTGACAGACAGTACGATTTTATTTTCTGTAAATAAAAAGCTGTAACGGCGGTAGACACACATATCTATCATACCTTTTGTTATTGAATGACAATACCTTTTTTCACTTACTAGAAATATCACTATTTTTATTAAAAATGGGCGAATTGGGCTATGCAGGTTACCAATGGGGCTTTGGTCAGTGTGTTTGTTAGCTGGCCCAACTTATGGCTCAACTCCTATCTAACAGCCTCTCCGAAGAGGTAAACCTCGGGTTGTTCAGAGTTTGAGTAAGCGAATTATTGGAAGGGTCCGGAAACGTACATTTCCTAAGCGGGGTAGATGTTCACCTATTGCCACCTATCCTTAGTGACGACCCCTTGGCCACCTGATCCCTAGTGACAGTCGGGCAAAGGGCGCTATGAGCCTGCGTAACTCCGGTAGGAGTAGGCTTTTACAACAGGTGAAAACCGCGAAAGCGACTTCGAATTCATGACTAAACTGGAGGACGGATAAATCAGTTTGAATATAGCAGCTCCCGGCTTTGAAATCTTAGGGTTCCGAAGTTGGTCGCTGAGACATTTAATAAACCCATTCATATGACAAATAAAACTAACAAGTGAATGAATTTTTCAAATCGAATAATTCGTTAATAAATTATCGGCCCCAAAGTCAAATAGCTTTAAATGTTTTAACAAGAACCCATAATCCAATTTTTGAAACACTTCTGATAATTTAAGTTTCGATTTAATACGGATATAGAATAAAAATATGGTGTTCGTACGGATGGAAATATAGTTTCTCAGTCGTCCGTTTGTATGGCAGCGCCTATATCTAATTAAAGGGCGGCACACTAAATCTAATCAGGTCTTACCCCAATGAATATTAGAGATTACCCTAAGAATTTCTGAAATCGGAAAACGCCATTAAGTTATGGCCTCTTAAGCATTGTAACGCCTAGTGAGATTAAAAAAAATAATCAATATTCAGAATTAATTTTTAATTCGGAAATTTAATAAAAAGTTAGTAACAGTATAGCATAAAATGCGATTTTTCAGTCATCCTTTTATGCGGCTGCACCCTGACGTAATTTATGGACGACCACCAAAATCTCATAATCTTTCCTATTGATGAAAAAATCAGATTAGTGAAAGAATGTTTGAAATCGGACATTACGTACCTGAGTTACGGCCTTTTAAGCTATTGTAAATCAAGAAAGCACAATTTCGAAAAAATCTTAGGCAGACGGTTTTTTGTTTTAATTCTGAGAACTAATAAAAAGTTAATCCCCGTACGGCTGAACAAGTGATTTTTCAATTGTCCTGTGTTTATGGCAGCTCCCTGACGTAGTTTGTGGACGACCCCCATAATGTAATCAGCTTCTTCTAATGATGAATAAAACAGACATGTGAAAGAATTTTCGAAATCGGACAATACAATCTTTAGTTATGGCGTCGCATCTGTGGCCATTGTAACTCAAGAACGCGTAGTTCGATCTAAAAAAAATAGAGCTTGATATTTTTTAATTCTGACAACAAATAAAAAGTTACTGACTGTATGGCTGAAAGTGTGACTTCTAGTCGTCCGTTTTTATGGCAGCACCATGACTTGGTTTATAAACGAGCCCTAAAATCTAATTAGCTCTTCATATTGATGGATAAACAAGAATCGAAAAACGCGTTTTTGAGATACCGATGACTCCATCTATCTAGAATTTTTAAAAATCTGTACGTCAAAACGTGTAGAAATTTGTTTTTTATATATTTCTTTTACACATTAGCCGATTTTAATACGACGCTTGTGTCCGACGTCGCCATACAAATATGTACCACCGCACCCCGACCAACATTTAAACTTGTGGGTAACCTTTTAAGGGCTGGAGAGGCCGGAACGGGCAGAAGCAGTGCCACAGCTGTTAGAAGTTCCGGTACAGCAGCCATAATTGCCACCGGTCGCAAGTATGTGTATGCTGCGGATAGAAGACAAGCACGCCACGAGGACTGTTAGAGGCCGAAGACCGCCCGGGCAACCTACGGTGACTGCGGTCAGAAACTTGGCGGAAATTCGCCAACCAGCATGTCAACAGCAAGGCGCCCCGCGAGCGGCGGCTGTCGCACCTCCGCGAGCATCGCCGCGAAGGGCCGCACCGCGCGCCGCGACCGCATCGCCTGCGCCGGCGCCGAGGACACGGCCCGCAGCAGCCCCGCATATGCACCTCTGTCGTGGAGACAGAGACAAGCACTGTCGACCACTGTCGGCAACTAGAGCACTGTATAGCTCCGCCACAAACCCGTAAGAGGCCAACGCCTTAACCGAGAGATAGCCAGGAGTGTTACACAGCGGGCTTATACTCACGCCCTTACATCCAACTGCGACCAGATTACTCCAGTCTCTCGATTGGTTACGAGTTCAAGGTCGCCTGCGCGGTCCTCTCCCTTACGAAGCGCTGAAACGGTGTTTACCGAATCTATTGCAGACCACGGCATCCTTTGCCCGGCTGTTCACCCAGGATCGGGTAACCGATGGTCGTTTCAAGAGCAGTCGCCTAAAGGTCCGCAACCACCCCCGCTCTATTAAAAACAGTACTGCTTCCAGACTCCCCCTACTGTTAGTCAGAGTGCGCAATAGATTGGCTTATGCCGCACGGTGCGCAGATCGTCCAGGAGCGCCAGAAAGTTGATTCCCAGGGGAAACTAACCATAAGGCCAAAGTCCTATCCAGGCTCGCACTTCATGGGTGGAGGTCGTCGGATAGGTGTTGACCCGTGAGTGTGACTAACCCTGAACAGAATGGGTCTTCGTGGCCAATTCAGCAAGGGCCCATTAACTCCCCCTCAGCAAGGGCCCATTAACTCCACCACTCCGCGGCAGCCAGCTGAGGAGAGGAAGTCGAACCGGTGGCGTCGGTCGCAGCACTCGACGAGACCCCCCCCCCCCCTCACCCCTCGCTCGCAGCCCGCCGAAGAAAAAATGACCCCTCCGCCACCCCGCTCCGAGCCTCAAGAACGCCCCCTCGCCATCGACGGGATGCACGAAAAGGAGTTCATAACGCTGACGGTGGCGGACCTGCCGGTGGCGGACCTGCCGGCCACCATACACAAAGTGGTAGCCAGCCCATCGGAAGCCGCAGATATAATAAAGAGGCAACTAACAATCGAAGACCTTCCTCGTGCTACGAGAGGAAGCGCCGAATAGCGCACCATCGCAATGCCTGGCCTCGGTGTGAAGCCCACGCTTGACGTCGTCGTAAATGAGTCTTTTTTTAACTCGCTCCCTGTACCCTATGAAGTCCTAGAAATGATGGCAGATGAGATCCCAGGTAGCTCTGAAACGCTGCAATGCCAATCTTGCTGCTACCACGATCGATCTCTGCATTTGGCTTCTGGAAACGTCGTGCTGTCTCGCGCTATCTCCGCCTTCGCGATACGGCGGCGGACGTTTGACCGACCAGCGTCTCGTTCGGCGTCTCGTTCGCGTCTCGTTCGGCGGAACTGAAAGTGCTTAAGTATAGGTGTTTATCACATATTGCGGAAGTGCTGGCCTTGTGTGTGTGTGAATGGCTACTTCTATTGACCCGCTGATATACGTTTCTGTACCATAATAAAAGCGTTTCTGACTTTTTTTTTATTAGTTTGCTGCAGTGACAGATTTCAAAATTATTACGCATACCTATATATCAAAAGGTTTTTCTATTTCTCTTCATCTTCCTCACTTATATAGTGCCGAAATATTATAGTTATAGATAAGATTGCGAATTTAAATTGACTCAAATTATCTTATGATAATTTGAGTAAATTTAAACTGTAAGTGTAACAGTTCTTATTGCCTATTTGGTTATCCAAATAGGCAATAGCAACGTATTGTCGTAGAGGTTCATAAGCGTAGCGATGCAAAAGCGTAGAGTTGGCGTTCGTTCGTTGGTCGGTCGTAGTCGGGAGGGACGCGTAGTAGTCATAATCCGAGTCCCGCATGATATTCGCTTACGTCGCTATTGCATATTCGGCTTTGAAAGCTTCCAGCTCCGGCGAGGCCGGCCGCGGTGCCCACTCGTTACTGCTACGCTGTGGGCTTTGATACAACTACCACAACACGACGCAACAAAAGAAAAGCGGTTAGAGAAAAAGGCAAAGCGTCCTTTCTAAAATTGTTGAAAAAGTGCCGAAGGATAACCTAATGGAGCAATCGGATAACACAATCTTCTCACTATGAATCAACGTGCATCATTCCTTACTTAAGTTGACTATTTCGAATAAATCCACTTCTGATTATTCCTGGCAAAACTTCCCCTAGCTGAGCTGTTAAATGTAAAAAAAACATTCTAGCAATTAGCAGTGCGTGGATAACAAAGTCGTCGATAACAAAATCGTGGATAACAATATCATTTCTAGCAATTAGTAGTGCGTGGATAACAATGTATCAGAGTATCACACGAAGACTGCAGATAGATGCACCAAAAGCGTAGAGTATGCAGGGTCACTGATACTCTACGCTAACTGATATTCTTCTCACTTACAGTAAGTACTTCTCACTTACAGTAAAAAGCCTTACAGAAAAAAAAAGTATAGGCCCTTTTTATTTTTTGTTTATTTTGAACAATAAGTTTTACAGAGAAATGGCTATCCTATTCGGTATACAGTACAATAAATCGTGCAGAAAAACCAAGTTAAACCCATAGCCATTGGCTCATCGCATACCTAACTGAGAAAAAACGCCCGTATCTAGGGATGCTGATATTTCACGTAGGATATTGCTTTTCTGCCAGCTGACAACTATGACGTTCGGTTATATAAATATTGGAATAAAGTTTATCATATTCACACTTGAATAATACATAATACATATATGTATATATATACACACATACAGAGTTAATCAAAAATACACACACATTAATAGAGATAAATTATTATTATACCCAAAACCAATAATTGCCAACACCAATACATAATAATATATTAATACAATGAATACATATTTAACATGAATTTATAGATATATATACTAATATTCACACATACACAAAATGTACATAAACATCACATATACGTAACATACTTGACAAGCCTATTGCTATACCTATACGGGCAGAAAACTAAGAATTTTTGAAGTTTCTTCGAGCGTTCTGTGATTTGATAAGGGAAACGATTTAGAAGTTTATTTAGAGAAAGTTATTTTACAATTTTGTGAAGTGGAAAAGGGTTCAGGGGTGAGGGAAATGATACAAAGTCGTGGGCAAGGGGATCGAAGTAAGTAGTTATGGGGGAGGCTTGGGGGGGGGGGGGGGGTTTCTAATCAACGGCGGTTGAAACATCGCCGAAACAACGCCGGGTGCTAAAAACTTCACGGGTAAATCCGTTTTCTTTGTATTGCGGGATTGTCTTTTCGGCTTTTCAACAATTTGCATCCATGCATCAATAATAGATACGACTTCCGTCAAGCCAAGCTATCTAGACCAACCATTGCAAAAATAAATTTGCTTTGACAAATCTGAGAGTACTCGGGGTAGTAATCATATTATCTCTGGTATAAGTGCCTTATATACTATAAGTTTCAACCATGACAATTTAAAATTTAATACCTAGATAAAGTCTCCTCTTAGTCTAGTTAGGTCGGTAATTATCAACAATATTACATAGGATATATTTATTTATTTATTTAATAATTAATTGCTATAAAACATTGTCTTTGCTTAAAAAATAACAGGAACCGAATGGCAAAACTTTAACCTTTTGCTTATTTGATTTTGTCACCCAACTGGGACAACCCGTTCTAGGATGGACAGTACATCGACAAGTACTATAATATTATATACTTGTTAAAATTGGTCACGTAATATAAATATAATAAATAATAGAAACAATTAGAAGTGCCACACATATCGATAGGTCAGCCTTTTTTATTATCCTTTAGGGTTTCATATTCATGTTGTGATCTCAAACAAATATTATTTTGATAAGTTGGTAAATAAATTAATGATCGCCACTCTGACATGTTACGACAATGAGATATTAGTTTTGCTATCTACAAACAGAATCGCCGTTTAATATCGGTCACATTAGTCGAATGGAAATCAATCAGAAGTAAGCAAAATGGCGGGAAGAAAGGACGATATTTTAGAAAACTTTTATCCATTGAATTTAGCGCAAATTTTAACTGGAACAAATAGTATAAGAATTGTAAAAGGTACGATAGATTTTAAGGTGGTGAGCCTCGGGAGGGTGTCTTGGATGATTACGATCGGATGGCAGCTGTGTGTATTAGCGTACGCAGTGTCGGTCAGCGTTTCGGGCGGGATGCAGCTTCGCTTCAAAGGGAGCGTCGTGATGGGTCACATCGCGTCCACCGCCCATTGGGTGCTCGTCGCCTTACCATCGCTCATCGTGCTGAGCAAGTGGATGAAGAGGCGCGTCGCCGAAGTCGCTTTCGAAGAGATGCGGGCCGTCGAAGAGCGCCTGCGCCGGTCGCGCGTCGTCGGCCAGAAACGGCCCCAGTGGGTCTGCCTCACTCATCTCGCCCTCGCCTTGCTCCTCTCCAACGCCTCGACCCTTCTGCACCTCCTCGAAGTCCCCGAAATCAGCAGCGGCTGCGGCCATCTGTGTCACTTCGTCGAAGCCTACTGCTCTCTCGTTTCCTTCTTGGAGTTAGAGAGCCTCAGGATTTACGTGGATTACACGAGCGAGCGGCTCGAGCGGATCAACCGAAAACTCCGCGACGCGGCGCTAACCCGACGCTTCGACTACCGCTCGATCGACGCTCTGTGCTCGGCGCACGAGTCTCTCGTCGACCTCTGCCCTTCGATCGGCCGCATCTTCCACTGGCAAGTGAAGCTGGTGCTCCTCAAGGCGGGTCTCTCCGCGGTCCTCGCTCTCTGGATCTTCACGGAGGCCGTCCTAAAGCGGGATTTAAACGACGCTAACGCCTTCTTCATTTTCTTCCTGAGCGATGCGTTTCAGTTCTACTTCTTGCGGCAACCAAACCGCATCGTCGAAGCGGGCAGAAGGACAGGCATCGAATTCCATAAAACTATTAACTCGAACAATTGCAAGACTATTCGAGAGGTATGATATATACTCAGATTACATTATATTAAAGTCAGTTTGGTAAATTTATGCAATTATGCTAGGTTTGGATTTCGATGCGATTGATCAACCAGAAAACGATGATTCATAATCGAGGATTATGGCGATTTGACAATGCCCTCTTACCATCGGTGAGTAATATTCTTCCCCTGACCTTTAACTAGCGGGTAAGAAAACTTTCGCCGCATTCCTCCGTGGGCATCTCATGCCCTATGATACAGCGTCCACTAAATTACGAAAAAAGAATAGCCGGTATAATTATTTTTATATTTTAGGTTACTTGTACTTATTCATTTCATTACTATAACAATATAAAGCACTAAAGGAAAAACATACTTTATTAGGTTTTGAAATTATATAGGCAATATGTCACTACAAAAATGCTGAACTTTGCTAAGTGTTACAGAAATTGAAAAATCACTCAGCAAAAAAATATCCTCTAAATCTAGACAAAATAAGCCACAATTCGAGCACAAAATATAAACATGTCCTAAAATATAAACATATCTAGTTTATTTATTCTAAAAATTTACACAATATTGACCCAAATTAATTTGTCCTCCTAATCAAACTCGCTGTCGACCTGAACTAACTCAAAAGGTTGGCAAAGTCTTTTGTAATTCTTTTCATAAAACATTGTGTTGAAACAAACCTAAAAAAATATATAACTAAGCTAGAAATACATAAAAGCCTAATAAAATATTTCCCCAAAATTACGACGCCGAATGACTCCGTGGGCATGTCATACCGCGGTGATCTTTGAGGTCGCGTCTGCCTAAACTGATTAGCAGTAAAACGCTGAGTGGACATGCAGGTGGAGGATCGCCTCTCACACTTCAACTACTGAGAAAACGAAGCGGAAACGTCGCATTGCTCCGTGGAATTTCACCGAAACAAAAAAGGTGGGGTATCAGACGCCCACGGACGAATGCACCGGGTAAATATTCAATATAAAATTCAATATCAACTCATTTTTATTTCAGCTTTTCGCCACTGCAATGGAGCAAGTGTTACTTCTTTCCCAATTTAAATCGTCCTTTTAATTTATTTTTACCTGAAAACAATAGTGGCACTTAATATTATCGTATTTGGGAAATGAATTAGATTTCGTTCGCGCCCGACAATGACAAATGGAGGCGATAAGTTGAGGCTAATTTATTAAATCGGCGCGTCGTTTGGGCACACGCGAGCGCATTTGAGCGTACTCCTACGCCTCTAATTCCTCCTAATCGCCCTCTAAATACCTCTACATATTCTGACACGCAAAACAAACAGCAATAACAATCCATCAGCGTTCCATTCCATACGCGCCATCGATTAGGCCGCAACCTATCCTCAATCTCGTGAAACGAACGAGATTTAATGCTTGGCTTAAACTTTTAAAATTAAATCACGTTAGGGCGAGGCCGCATCGCTTCAAAAATTAAGCGGCTGAGAAACACTAAGGTGGAAAAATACATTTAAATATTTTGGATAATTTGAAGGTTTATGAAATGTTTGAAATTACATTATTGAAACGGAGACCTTCATAAAATTATATGAGCATTTTGTTAAAGTTAATAAGCGTTCAATGCTTAATGTTAGCTTAAGTGCTTTTTTATGATTCATTTGAGACTATCGCGGTATTTTAATACCTCAATATAAATGGTCTCTGTCTATTTGGTATGATCTTGGTTGTCGGTCAGTTAACCGTTGATCTAGGTTAATCTAGGTTGAGGGGTTAACCCCTCAAGCCCCGATTGGCCGATATCGGCCACAACACGATTCAACGTGACGGCCCCGTTTTAATTTTATTTTAATTTAATTTGTTTTAATTTATTATGTTAATATGTTTCATTTTAATTATGGGTACAGTGGTTTGGCAGTAATTAATGTTTTGGTGAGACAGTGTCGTAATTCAATTTTTTTACTAATTTTTACTAAAAATTTTTGGGACAGCAACTTGTCAATCGGCTGAGGGGCCGAGGCCTGAAGGGTTAATCACCATATTACCATACGTCAAGGATGTGTATTGAGAAAAACGTTGGATGGAATCACCCATATTGCGTGTATTGCAAGTGACAGATAGACGAATATATTATGACTATGGCAAAAAAAAAACTAGTCCACCACAATTTATATAGTGGTGTGATGGCGAGTTATGGGGGCGAGCAGCCGACCGGCAGAGGGCTTTCGTTATGCAGAAGCGTGCAGTCCGCAAAATAGCGCGTGTGGCGCTTGATACGCCAGCTAGGCCTCCGTTTAGAGATCTCTGCATCATGACGCTGCCGTCTATTTATATAATGGAAGTAGCGCTGTTCGTTCGCAGAAATCTAACCGATTTTGAAGTGAATGGTGTGCATCATCAGTATCTAACAAGATCCCGTAGCATGCTACGTTCGGTAAGTCATGCATTATCCAAGTCGGAGAGGCTAGCCTATATTGCCGGCCCAGCGGTTTACAACAAACTCAGCGAGCACATTAGGCAGGCGCAATCTATTGACGTGTTTAAGAGACGCCTTAAGAGATACCTTACAGATAAGGCGTTTTACTCACTGGCGCAATATTACTCGGTGAAAATCAGTTTCACCTATGAAGTAGAGAAGGACGGCTCCTTACCATTTTTGGATGTTAAAGGGACGAGGAGAAGTGACAATATACTCTCGGACATACGGTATATCGGAAGCCCACACATACGGACAGATATTTGCATGCAAGCTCACACCATCAGCCCTACCATCTACGTTCAGTGCAAACGTCGCTCGTGAATCGAGCACGCGATCTATGCGACACTGAGCATTTTCCGAAGGAGATGGAACATGTCAATGATGTCCTTAGGAAAAATGGATACGGAAAATATCACGAGACACGCACACGATCTAATACAGACGAAACTCAAAAACCGAGCAGATCAAGAGCATTCTTACCATACGTCAAGGGCGTGACTGATCGAATAAGTAAGATGCTAAACAGATTCGATATAAAAACGATCTTCAAACCGACCCAAATATAGCTCAATTTTTGAGGCCTGTAAAGGATGTAATACCACTGCAAACCCCGGGTGTGTATAAAGTCGAATGCAGCTGTGGTCTAGCCTACGTTGGACAAACGAAACGGCCCATAGCCACGCGACTGACAGAACACATCAAAGCTGTTCAAAACGTTCAGCGAGAAAAATCGGCGATCTGCGAACATATATTGGATAGCGGAATTAACCACTGGATGCAGTTTCAAAATCCCATTATTCTATCCAAGGAACAATTCTACTTTCCTCGCATGATCCAGGAAGCCATTTAAATAAGAAGAACTCCGAGCTTCAATAGAGACGACGGCTACAAACTCTCTTCTACGTGGAACCCTCTTCTTAAAATGTTCCCGCCGCCGAACGCCGAGCGCAAAGACGTAAAACAGGATACAGTGAGTGTTGTGTGCAAGACGGATTTTCAAAATTCCCGCGGTCCGAGCCCGGCCCCCCACCACCGTTATAACCTACGCAGTGGCGGCAGCGGTTTGCGGCCTACCCGCAAAACAACGGACTGACAGCTCTTCAGTCTACCCTAGACAACGGCGGCTGCAACGTCACCGAAACTTCGGGTCCTACAAATTTCAAGCGGTAAATTCGTTTTCTATCCTATTTATAATGTCAAACAACCGCGATAGTCTTCGATTTTATATGTATGAGTGTTTGCTAATCTGTATCTGACTTGTATACCAGTATACTAATAAAATGAATATGAATATAAATATGAATATGATGTAATGCAATTAAATAAGAGAGATTGTAATAACCACTATTCGTACTCCACTCCAATCCTTATTACATTATAATCTCAAGTGGCTGCAGGCATCGGAGGTTATTATGCCTACCTTTAATACGGTACTCTTACCTATATTAGATTGCAAACATGTATAGAAATTCGCACATCCATCTCAGATTGTTTCACCTATTATTCATATGGTGATTTTAACCGCATTATATTGTATTTCAATTATTTTATTATACCCTCACGCATCTGAGATTGCCTACCATAATTGGACGGTGTTATGAAGGAAACATCCAACCCACACATTTAGGTATTTGAGGTGGATACACTAGTCAATCCAAAATAAATTACTCTATACTTTTGTTGAAGACATCCAACCTCTAATAGCAACCCATTCCTTAGAAAATCGTTTATAAGTATTCCATAATTTGCTTTATGACGCAAAATTTAAGCTTCAAAAACTTCCATACCACATGAATGGTTTCAATAAAAATTTGAAACATTCCTTAACGGCAGTAATTATCAATTTTAAGAAGCATCTATACCACTTAATTGTGTTCTTGGTTATATGATATCGAGACAATATCATTATTTTTAAAGCATCCATGTGGGTTGAATTGTTTATAAGAGAAGGATATTTTTTTGCAAACTGTGAAATTCAATTTTAAAGAAACATCCAAGTGGGTTGAATGTATTTAGAAAAGTTTGGATATTAGATTTTATGATATTGTAAAAGCATCCATGTGGGTTAGTCAGTTTTTATAACAAGATAATTTATAGGCGAATAATTTTATTAAAATTTGTAAAAACATTCAAGTGGGTTGGGTGTTTATGTAAACTGTGTAGAGATTGCAATTCATCTTTATAATATGAACCCATCCATGTGGTTTGAACATTTCATGCTAATTCGATAAATGCATATGATTACTAAAATGCTTAATATTTTAAAGAAATCCATGTGACTCCATGACTTCAATCCATGTTTTAAAGAATATATGAGCTCTACTTACAACAACATGAAACTCCAGCTAGTTTGAGTTTCTACAAAAATATATTTTACACTAAGTTTAACTTGGGATTTCAGACCATGAAAAAAGATACGTGTAACGCATGTGATAGTTTTAAAGTTAAAATTGACACGAAACCGATGAAGAAAAGAAAAGTGAGATAATTCAGAATAGAGACGACCATCAGAGATTAGCAACAGAAACTTAAGATCTGCTCAAAAAAGATTTATTGTTAGCACAAACTGAATCTGACACTAAATGTCTTACTTTTGACATGCAAAAAACTCTGCCATTGCCAAAAATACTTACGAACATTGTGTACTAAAAGCCACAACTATGGTTATATAATCTCGATATTTATAGCGGAAAATCAAAAAAAGGTCACTGTTACACTTGGTTAGAGGGCAAGGCTGGTAAAGGTTCACAAGATATAGGTTCTGCTCTCGTAAAATAGGTACATCGAAAAGAACATTGATTTAAACATTAATAATCTAATTTTATGGTGCGATTCTTGCGGAGGGCAGAATCGCAACATTAAGTTAACTATGATGCTGAAAGCTTTGTTGCAATCACACCCTTCATTAAAAGCCATTACGATTCGGTTCCTGGTTTCAGGTCATAGTTTCCTTCCTAATGACAAGGATTTTGGCGACATAGAATGTGCTCTCAAACACCAACAGCGGCTCTATACACCAATTGATTACTTGAACGTCATAAAAAGTTGCCGCAAGAAAAATCAACTTGTCGTTGAGGTAATGTCCAGGGAAGAATTCTACAGCTCCGAATTACTGGAAAAAGATGTCGTAAATCGGAAATCTGATGTGAACAAAAACAAGCTCAACTGGTTCCGTATCAGAGAAATTCAGATTAAATTTGAAGATCCATACCTTCTCTATGTGAATAATAGTTTCGATGAAGTGGCAAAACAAATCAATCTGCAATTTATACGTAGGTACGACCATTGATTTTATAAAATCAATGGTACGACGCAGCGTCGGCCCATATGGAGTGAAGATACTTCTGAGGATGGCACACATTTTATTACATTATTGACGCCGCTTTGGCCTGCCGGCAAGCCAATACCTCGAGCCAAATTAGACGATTTGATCAGCATGCTCTATCTTATTCCTGCTGACGCCAATGATTTTTATCTTAACTTAAATGGTTCCTCTGATATAAATGAGGATATTGACGGATTTAATAGTGTAATGGAATTTGAAATTGAACAAAACGAGTAAATTGTGAAATCCCGAAGCCAACATTATTATAAAAATATGTACCGAAGTAATTATAATTTTTATAATAAAACATCCAATCCACATTGACTGTGTTGTGTTGATTTATTTGAAAACTACTATCCCACATATTTCTCTTTCTGAAAGACATAGAAAAAAAGGAAATAGACAGACTTAACAAACCAAAAAATATATATTTTCCTACATATAACCACATTAGATGTAATATAAAACATACAAAATAAAACAAAATAAAAAATCTGAAAACATTCAAACTCATTTATCTCAAAACTTCCATTTTGGGGTTGGATGTTTCCTTCATAACACCGTCCAATTATGGTACTCTATACTATATTAGGCTGTAATTTCAAGTATTTACATATATTGTACCCTCAGATTTTGGAGATTGTTATGCCTAGTGTAAAAATGGTACTACTAGCTATATCATATTGTAATTAGGAGCTTATAAATTGTACCCATAAGCGACGGAGATTGTTACACCAAGAATGACATAAAATATAATAATAATAATGTATTGTTTTATTTGATTTAATTTTATTTCAGTCATTCTTGTCCGAGTTTTCATTCTTGATCAATTAAGGGAGATGCTCTACAAATACAATATAAAACGATTTTAAAACTGTCCTAAAGCATAGCTCGAAGTATATCTCGACCTAAAAATACCATTGCAAACCCAGGATTTCTTTAATATAGATTACAGCTGTGGATTGGTTCATGTTGTACAAGAAAGCGGCCCATTGCGAAATGACTTATAGATCAAATCAAAGCTATAAAAACATTCAAAGGAAAGGTAAGTTATCTACGAACACATAGAGGATAGCGGAATGCAATACTGGATAGAGGAATACTGGGTGAAGCTTCAAAATTTTACTTTTCCCGCGTGATTTAAAATAATCTGTATAGAAATTATAAAAACCCCGAACTTTAATAGGAATGCTGCAAATATGGAATGTTTTGAGTTCTAAAAATTAGCTTGCTCACGGGTAATAACTGTACAGGGATTTGTATTTAAAATTTTATTGCTAATTTTCTCCGTTATCAACACAAATAACTCACGCCATTTTCATAAATCACAACGTTAAACATTCATAAATAAATTAATAGTTAAAAAAAAAACACTAAAAACAACATGTATATATATATATATATATATATATATATATATATATATATATATATATATATATATATATATATATATATATATATATATATATATATATATATATATATATATATATATATATATATATATATATATATATATATATATATATATATATATATATATATATATAAATATATATATATAAAGGTTTGTTATAACCTTGAAACCTGATCGTGTTCAAAGTCCATTACGTGACCTTTCTCACAAGTGCAAACACGACTATGATACGATATTCCATCATGGAATGCCAGTTCCTGTCTTCCGGCTTCATCATAAGACCTTCAAACTTAATCGTGGTCAAAGTTTATTACCTACAAGACTTTTCTAACAAGTCGAAACTCGGCTATGATACGATATTCTATCATGGAATGCCAGTGCCTATCTTCCGGCTTCATCATCAGATCTTGAAACCTAATCGTGGTCAAAGTTCATTCCAAGACTTTTCTAACAAGTCCAAACACATCTATGATACGATGTTCCATCATGAAGTTCCAGTTCATATCTTCCGACTCCATCATCAGATCAGTTCGACAGTACCATATTATTGTATTGTCATCAGAACTACATACAGCTGCCAATTTCCATGACGCTTCGATTCTTGGAAGATGGTCAAATTAGTTACCTTAGATTCCATTACATAGTTAGTTTCATAGAGGTCGACCTAATAAAAGCGTGTTAAAAAAACAAATTTCAAGATATTGAGATTATTTTTCTTCATTGCGTTTGTAATGTATAATTGATTCTAGACCCAATAAAACGTTAATATTTAACCAGCCCACTGTAGGTTTTTCATTACTTGCTACTTTTTCGGGTGATTTCGACTCTAGATTCCCGCTAAACGCGACTGCTACCAGTAGCTAGGCTGCCATTTTTATGATCCTTGAACATCCGGGAATACAACAATAATAACCATTTCTATCATAAAATAATGGACTTTTTCGGCGCTGGCTCTTGGAACAACATACTCAATAACAGATTTTATTTATACAAAAATAATTATCCTCAGATCAAGTATTAACCAGAGAAATCTGGTTCGATGTTTCCGTCATCATCCACTGTGACCGTAGTGCACTCGCTGTCCTGTCTGTTAGCTTCGGCGATTATCTCTCTCGCTCATCGGCGTTTAAAAATGATCACTCGGAGGGTCATTGCATCATAATAATATAGTCGTGTCCATCGCTTGTTTTTGGTGACCAGGGTTGCAATAGACCTGTACGCATGACGATCGAGTCACTAAACTCGATCATATGACCCGATCTTCAACAAACATAACAAAGAAAAATGCATGATTCCACATGTGATGATTCCACACATGATTCCCCTCAAATGTGAGGCGTCCCTTAAGGGATGCCTTGGCAAAATGTATACAAAATGTATATAAATTTATATAAATGTAAATATAAATGTAAATGTGCGCCGCTTTATAGTAATCCGCTCTATAGTAATGCTATAGCTCTATAGTAAACCCCGCTCTATGTAAATGTAAATGTAAATGTAAATATAAATTTATATACATTTTGCCGTAGGCAACCCGAGCTAATCGCCATTCATTTGAGGGGTTAATACATGTATTTAATAAAAAATACACATATTGAGAGGCGGGAGGGAGGAGTCATAATAAGTTATTAAATTTAATGGGAATACACGTTATATAATATGTATATACTGCAACGAAACCGTTCTATTTTATTTAAGTTTTATTTTTGCAATTTGTATTATATAATTATTATTGAGCAAGACAGCAATTTGGTAGTCAATAAGAGGTGTTTACTTATTATTTGATATTAACGTAGCTATAGAAGCAATGGGCGCCAGACTAGCCAAATACTGGAACGGTTCGCTGGTTAAAGCAAGCAGACCTGCACCGGAAAACAGGTTTCTGCGCGGCGAATTTTAGGGGAATTCAGGATGACACCACCTGAGAGGCTGGCAGCTCGTTTGAATAGGAATGTCGGAGGGGTCGTGGGAGAAACTCTCAGAGAGCGCAAGTTGCGCACTATAAACGAAAATCTATGGGTGTCCCTGATTGAAATGGGAACCACCTTTAAGAGGCGTCCGGTATGGAGAAGGAAGAACAGGTTGAGTAGAACCCGGTGAGTTTATAATCTTATTTTATTTTTTTTTACGAGTCTCCGCTGAAGGCGGTCGTATGTCATGCGGTCAGCGCCATCTCAATGCGGCGGCCGGTTATTATTGGAAACCTTGATTCCTTCCGCGGCCGATAGATGGCGAATGTGTCGGAAATGCGTGAAATGCGATCTCAGTAAAAAGTCTGTGAATTAATATTGACAAACAAGTAACTATGGACTAAGAAAATGTATGCCAAAAAGTAAGAAAATTAATGGAAATACGAAATGATGAACGAATGGAAAGGTTCAAGAAATAAAAAAATATGAATATAATTAAGAAATAAATTTAAAAAAAAATATGACGCCGATGGCGGAAAACTACTCATTAAAAAAAAATGAAAATATATTGCAATGTGTATGGGAGTTAAACGGTCCCCAAGAGAAAATAAATAAAAAAAGAAAAGAAGAGAAGAAAAAGAATTATTAGCAGACTAATTGAAAAGGAATGAAAATATTTTCTAGTAAAATGTCAAACTAGTTATTTTTCTTTTTTTTTTGAACGCTACTCCTTCGGTAGCAAGAAAAAAAATGAAATGAACCGGACAAAAATAAAATTACTGGATAAGCCAAGGAGAAAAGGATAAAGGTCACTAACTATTTTTTTACTTTGTATTTCCTCTCTCCACCTTCTTGTCTTCAAGGAAAAAAAAGGAAAAATTATAACTCGAGGTTGTTGTGGTTTAGAGAAAAGTGTGCTTTATTCACGACATGAAATAAGAGAAATAAAGAACAATAGACAAGAAAAGAAAAACAGTATTCAGTAGTATTCCATTTTGTAAATTATTTTATGACGAACTTAGATATTAAATATTTCTTTCACCCCAGCGGGTCATAAGTGTTATTACAAATTTTTGTTCCTTTATGATGGACTTAAATTTAACTATTTTCTTTCACCCCAGCGGGTTATGAATATTATTATACATTTTTACTCCTTTATGACGAACTTAAATATTAAATGCTTTCTTTCACCCCAGCGGGTTATGAATATTATTATAAGTTTTTACTCCTTTATGACGAACTTAAATATTAAATCTTTTCTTTTTATAAAGGTAAGTATTGAAACCTCCTTGGTCTCTTTAAAGAAAACAAACAATCGAGCGCTTACTATAGCTAGAATATATCGCAACCGTCCTGTACCAACCGCAACCAATCCTATCGGGTACTATAAGAATTATTCCCGTTACCTATTTTCTCTTAGAAATCGATACGAGAAATGTAACCCAAATTTTAGGAATACCTGCTTTTAATATACGACGGAATCGCGCACTATTATATTAAATGGGATCTATAGGTATCTTTATTTGCGGAGGTCACACCCTCTACTCTTCGGGAGGCCCAAGTCAAATTTTGTCTACCTCGCGTCCGATTTCGAATAACCGGTTCCCTCTTTTCTTAGCATAAAATTTACATATTATTTGAAAAAAGAAAAAAAATGTAAAAGATGGATGAAGAACCCAGAAAAAAAATGTAAAAAGGAAAGAAAAAAAAAGAAATAAATAGTTGGTATTAATTCCGACCGGATTGCGTCGCGTACCTATCTTACCTACTTAAGTGTACGAGGTACCTTTCCGAATGTATACTTTAAAAAGAATGTGTAATAGGCACTTCGGCCTGACTGGAAATTCCAAAAAAAAAGAAAAAAAAAATAAAAAGAACTAATAAAAAGAATAAGACTACGTTCTACTACATTAGAGAAATCTTTACCTCATCTCCGAGATTTCTAGATTATTTTATGCGTTTTTTTTTTAAGTATATGAAACTGATATAAAGTTTGCGATTTGCTAACCGTTATATAAGGAAATACAAAAATAACCACTATGAAGATAGTATGAAGATATAAAAAAATTAAGAGAAAATAAGAATGTAGGGAAAAGAGAGAAAGAAAAAAAAAAAAACCAATCTCCGGACCGTGGGTGTGTTTCTGTAATGGCAGAAACCACATTATATTTTCTGGAGATATTAGTTAAATGGTATCTATAAAATTAAAATTCCTACCTTGGAACTATCGAGCACTGAATTTAACACAATAAAATTTTTCTAATCGGCAAAACTATTGAATCGGCGGGACTCTGCGTGTGAATGATGGCCCGGAACCCGACCGGTTCCGGGCCGCTTCTACCCAAAAGTGGCCGACCGTCCGCTATTTTTTTTGTCTGGCTCGAAAACTACCCATGTAAATTCTACGTACCTACGGTCTTCTAGCACATTCTAAAACGCATTAGCGCGTAGAGCGCGTTTGAATTTTTATCTAGAGAGCGTTTGACACTCATTGTTTGATATTTATGTTATTATTCCTGAACTTTTATATATGTATATTTAATATTATCAATTGTTTATAAAAGGAAAAGACACATCGAAGATGGTTGCAACAACTGGTTGTTGCAATACATGTTATTTCAATATTTGTAGGAATGCATATTTTTTATTATATTGTAATAACAATAATAATATGAATGATTCCTTTATTGAGAGCGATAGCTGTAATGTCGAATACGTCAATATCACCGATCTACTTATTACCACATTTTATTACCCTATAAATGTCACAGTTTTTTTTTTGCAAAATTAGTGTCAATCTGCAGACGACGGAATGAAGAGATCCGCTTGGCGAGTTAAATGAGTCGCGATGGAACCCGAAAATATACCATTCCAAGCAGATGAGAGCAATCGGTTCAACCTGTCAACGACTTACGGAAAATAGTGCATCTAAAAGTCCGCTTCAGCAACGAGTCTTCTTTGCTAGGAAGAGTGTCGAGAGCCCCACGCTACGTCCGAAATGCGAATCTGGAATGCTACTCCGTTGAAAAATACGGGTAGCGCATCGCGCGCGCCTTACTCCTACGCCGCAGCTCATCCATATGAAAAAAGAGTAATTTAAGAACACACAGTCGAATTTTGATAAGTCTCTTATTTTTAATAGGTTAAGTTATAAAATTTTGCCGACCGTATGAATGAAAATGTTACTTCTCAGTTGCCCTTTTATATGATAGCTCCCTGAAGTATTCCAAGTACGGAACTCTAAATACTATCAACGCTTACCGTAGATAAATAAAATAGATTTCCTAAAGAATTTTTGAACCTCCACCCGACTCGCCGAAGTACGTCTGATCCGTACGACTGATAGTACGTCAAAAAATGTGATTTCAACAGTCCGTTTCTATGGAAGCTCCCATTTCCATCGCAGGCGCGGTACATACTCTATATTTTAAGTAAACTCTTCCTTATAAATAGGAAAAAATGAATTTACCGCCTGAAATTGATAGCACCCGACATATCGGCGATGTTGCAACCGCCGTTGTCCAGGGTAGACTCACCTGTCTCCTTCCAGCGGTATGTAAAGTTGTTTTATTATTTATAATTTTAAACAACCGCGATAGTCTTCGATTTCATTAGACGAGATCTTCCTATTGATAAATATGTTTAATTGGCGAAAGAATTTTCGAAATCGGACAACGCGATCTCAATATATCGTTGGCTGTTAGACGGAAAGATAGAAATATTTTTTTTTGTTTTTCTGGTTCTAAAGGTTTTAGGTTCTAAAGGCAGAAAAAAATTGATTTTGAGCGAAGTCTTTTGTTTAATACTTAGGTAAGCAAGTAAATGCAAGACGTTTCGCGCTAGTTTTGTGTTTCAAAAATAGTCAGCTTGAATGTTAAAGCGTAGTTATAAATTAACATAATATATTACATAATAACTACATATCAAGTTATAAATTAACATAATGTCGGAAATTTGGACGTTTTTGAGACGCGCTTTAACAATTATGTCTGAGTAATTATGAATAATGTGCGTGGGGTATTTAAGAATGTTGGTGTGCAAAAAGAGGAAGGGGGGATGAGGGGGAATTATTATGCGATTTGGTCACCAGACTTAAGTGCGAAATGAAATCCTAAATGACTGGATCCGCCCTTATCGTATTAAATTCTCATGAATATTTTTGTGATTAGGCGACGCGAAGGGCGCAAAAGGCTCGCCTCCTCACCTCACCTTCATTATCTTGCAAATAATTTTGATGAGCGGCCATTCGCTCGCTCTGCCCCCACCCCCCTCTCAGACCCCCACGATAAGCGGCGAACGCGACACCGCTTCCGCACCATTTCCACTCGCCCATTTATATTTCGCAATCTAATTAAGATAAATACTTCACAAATATCACCGCGTTAATAGCAACCAATTATAAATAGCCAGTTAGCCGCGTCCACGAAGAAAAACTCTATTAGCCGAAAATGTGAATGTTGTCAAATTTAATGTAAGGTTGTTATAGCGAGCAATACTAGTGCGGTGCGAGGTTCGTGCGTGACCCATGCGAACGGGGCGCGGTGCGACTACAACTTAACTGCCGCTATTTATACGCAGCCTTTCATTGGACCTGAAACCTATTATGGGCATGCGAACCGATTTTATCACTTGAATGTGTTAAATCCATTTTCATCAAATCGAGCCGAGAGATTAAACGACATTTCAGTTAGATAAGAAACCCTAAGGTTGAACGATCTAATTCGCTGGCCAACATGTTATACAATTTGCAATGAAATATTAAAGAGTTTATTTACAAACCCGGAAGTCTCCAAATGGTCACATTTTTCAGTGGAGCCACTGTTTATACCAAAGTGTGTTTTTTATTTTATAGTCCAAAACATACTTTATAAATGCTCAATCTCCACTTTTGTATATCTAGAAAGTGGAGTTAACCGACTTTGTACCTAAGCCATGCTGATTTGTCCATCTTTGTAACTGACATAAATTATTGACGAACACCGGACCAATAGGCAGCTTATGTTAATATATGCTTATGTTTATAATACGTAATTACAGTAGCTAAACTTAGTTATATAGTCATAATATATATTTTCGTCTTCGTCTCGTTTTTTTATCGTTTACAAACTTTACCTCCTCTTCGGTTAGTAGGCCAGTAAAGTAAAATACAGTTGTAAATGCTCTTTTGAATTTTAATTTTAATTAAATCATAAGTTTTTTTTAAATATATATAATAAGACTTTTTTTTATTAATGCGACTAATATATAATTTTTTAAATACTAGTTTAACAAAATATATCCTAAAACTTTTTTTCGGGTCATTTTAATTTTAATTCTTTCAGTATTTAATTCAGTCAGTTTTGACTTTTTTCATACTAACACTTGATTTGATTATTTTGTGTAATGTACATAATGTTATCAATTTCTGAAATTAAAATATGCAATCTACCTAACAGGTAATTTATAAAAAACCTAATTTATTGTTAATGTTATGTAACTGAATAATTGTAAACTATTTTATGTATGTAATATTTTGTATACTTTCTGGGATCGTGAGAACTGCATGCGATCTGTTTTCTGGCGAATTAGTACAGATAGAAGACGTGACTCCCTTAAGAGATATATAATAAGTGGTTTAGATGTACAGGACAAGAAGATAAAGAAGAAAATAGGTGGTGTCGGTATAGATAGATGGATTGCGAGGCTCTCGGTTTGGTCGCGCGGCACCAGGAAGACAAGTTCGGTCGCTCGTTAAAAGTCGGTTGGAAAGTCAGAGTGGCCAAGTATCCCTCTGTCATTACCGTAGTTTAAACCCAAATTCACTTATTGTTCGCGAGGGCGAGGCCAAACTGGATTAAACTTTATAAACAAAGATAATATAAAAGTTTCTTTCTCGGCGGGGCAGCGCAATTTAGGTTCAGGTCCGCTCTGCCGACGACCTCATCCCCTTACCCGGCTACCCCTGCTCTCCCAGTCTCCCCTCGCGAACCTCATATTTAATAAAATTATAAAATTATACAGCATATTACTTCTACTTGATTTGAAACGATAATTTAAATTTTACTTATACTCTCTCCCGATTTTGATGGCGTATTTGAATCCTTGCCATCGGAGCCCTCATTAAGCGATGGTAAGGACTCAAACATGACAACTCATTAAGCGACATCATTTGAGTGGTCCTGGCATGCTTGTTCAAAATGATTTGTCCAATTTCCGCTTCGTCGCCCGCCTCACCCCGTTGGCAATGCCTCTACCAGCAATCGAGGCGATTAGAGTCATAAATGTGTCCTGCATGAATAGAATCTCCTCTCGGCAAGAGTGTCGCTAGAGGACTATTTAAGACAGGAGTACGATTCTATGCCAATAAAAGGAAATATCCCGACTATCTTATAATATTTCTGAGCCAAAACGGCCTGAAGAAAGCAGAAATTCTGCAGGGTGTAGCTACAAAAACATTTCCAGAATTTTGCACCTTAAAGGGGTGAAACGAGGGTTGAAAATTTAGCCTACTGAATGCCTATATACCTACTCGGTGGTGGATTAATATAGGTCCCTGATATTTAGGTCAACTATTTCTCTTTTGAAATAAGTACAACTTGTTTGAGATTTATGCAAAAATAGACCCCTAAAAGGGTGAAACATGGGGTTATTTTTTATATTGTTTTTGTTCAATTTCATTTTTTGCTGAAATAAAATATGTTGTTTCCCTCCTCGCGAAATTTAGGGACATGGGTCAGAGAGTTTTCAAAAAGTCATCCCAAAGAGGGTGACAAAAAATAATAATATTAATGAAATTACAAAAGGATTTACAATATTCGTTCACGAAACCCTTGCGGGTTTTATAATAATAATAATAATAATAAAAAACTTTATTTTAAATAAAAAAGGCGAGCTCATTGCCTTGCAGCAATGTCTATCAGCTAACCTATAGCCTAAGTTTATAACATATTTAGAACTTTGGCTATGAAAAAGAACGATAAAAAATACAAATGATAAAAAGAAACAATCAGAAACTAGAAAGAGACAGGTAATAAAAAAAAGTAAAACAAATGACTAAAATTAAATAAGGACGCAGAGAAAAGAAAGGAGAGGAAGGAAGGAAAGGGAAGCGAAAAGGAGGGGGGAGAAGTGGATTGGTTAATTTATGGATTTTAGGTTTATATGCTCCTTGAGCCTGGCCTTGAACGAAGAGATGCTGGGGGCTGTTCTAACATCATTTGGTAAAGCATTCCAGAGTCGTGCAGCTTCTACGGAGAAGGAGTGTGAAAAAAATCACTGCTATGACCAGGGATGGATAACAGGTTTTTGCCCTCTGATCTCAAGGAACGGCCGTGCGCCGATAACGCGGTGAACCTATCGGCAAGATAAAGCGGCACGCCATCCGCGAGGATTCTATATAAGAGGCAGAGAGTTCTAAACTTGTTCTTAACCTTTTATTGTTATTTATTGTATCTCAATATTATATGTCAAATAATTCACACAAAATGATAGTATAATATTTAAGTCATTTGACACACTGGAAGAAGACTATGTTATCACTTCCCACGGTATATGTACCGTGGGAAGTGATAACATAGTCTCTCTTTATTCACCTCTGTTATGACAGAGGTGAATAAAGAAACCGATTTCCCATCACCATATACGTTTTGTCACCATACACGGTAGATTCGGCCACATAATCTTAGATAATATAACTTTTAATTGCCTCTCTTTGTTGTCAATGACGATTCCTGAAGATTTTTAGATAGTTATATTGGCAATTTACTGAGCATCGCTGGAACTAAGGCTTTAAGCGACGTCCTTTCATACAGGTTGTTTGGATGTTATGGCTTGGTAGTGACCCTTTGTAGCAGATCATGTAGTTTTCGCATACATTATCGCTATTGTATACGCTACCTTATCATATGATCTAGGGTTGCGAGACACGTGTCAATTGTCAATTGGTTGACCCTTAAAGTAGTGATGTGGACCATTTAAATTGTTATGTAGTATAACGTTTTAAGAAGTAATTGATTTTAGTATTTGACGTTGTCACGTGACTACGTTTTAGCAAGTATTTGTCAAAAGTTAGTTCGTAATTGTTCAGTCTTTATGAGATTATTCTGCTAGTGCCTCATACAATATATTAAAAATTGAAAATAACATCGACTTAGGTAAGAATAACTTAGCTTAGGTTGCATTCTTAAGGTTAGGCATGCTACTTTGCGCATATTCATGCACTTTTATCTTAAAGAGTTGGGGTCGGGCGCAGAGTCGTCGCATGCTCCTTATTCAGAAACGGACTGTACGCACAATAACTGGTGTGCTTTAGGACACCTCTGCGAGAAAGTTTTTCTGCAAGCTACGCATATTAACGGTCCCTTCGATGTACATTTTTTAAGTTGCCCGTCACGCCAGGAGGCAGTTATTAAATTTTAAAGTGAATGGCGTTTCCTGCGATTATCCGATAAAATCCTGCAAAATCAGCTCCAATCCATTAGTTATTGCCTAAAAAATCTGAAAGCTCGGCGTATCTCCTTGGTCTCAAGTATATAATAAATAAACATTTCTATAAAGTTAGCACCAAGTGAGGCTATCGGTGATATTCAGGAGTCATCTGAAAACTTTTCTTATCGATAATGTTTGCTACAAAATTGATGATTTTTTTCGTTTTTGATATAAAAGTTTTTAATAATAATGTTATATTAAAACATTTTCTAAAACATTATGTAATGTACTCTTACATATATACTAAAAAGGCTTTTATGATTAATATTAAAATAAACTATGAATTATGAACTAAATATGGGAAAAGAGGGTTAGAGTTTAGCTGGCTACATGCGTTTCTCCTTAGTGGAATAAGATAGGTTCTTAAAATTCGGGTCAATTATTCCTGTATAATCCTGTACCAAACTCCTAATTCCAAATCCCACAGTGCCGACAAATTATTACGTGTGTATCGCGTCGTCATAAAGGACACACACACACACACATAAGCGAGTTGTGAACACCGCGCGCTCGCTTTGTTCGTTCGAGTTGAATCCTACCCGCCGTCGCATCATTGTCGCAAAATCGTCGAAAAACTCTCGTGCACATTGGTGTGTGCTGTTTTGAGAATTGTGCGTGCGGTCCAGCATCTACGCGGTCGAAGTTTATGGAATCGAGTGAAAGCCAAGCAGCTCGTCATTCGGTCAGGTGCACTAATCGACCGTCGAAAAGGTTGGTGATTTGTTGGCATTTGTTTTATCGTTATGAAACGTCCATTTATCCGATAAGTCCAATACAGTTCTAATTATCTCTTTATTTGTCATACCAGTCGGATACTACTGGAAATAGTTTAAAAATGCGTGTTCTATATCTGGGCTGAAAAATCGTCAGTCAGCTAGAACACACCGTTACAATTCCTCTTAAGAAGTAAGAAACTTCGTATTTCTGCAATAATTGACTTTTATGCAATAATTGACTTTTAAAAGGTTAAAATAGGGGCTTGATTTTTCTATTTTATTATTTCTTTCCATTACAAAAAGCGCTGCAAAATATATGTAGTTGCCCTTTTTGGGAAATGAATGGACAGTTGTCATAAGGGTTTTTGTGAAAATTCACCACTGACAAAGTGAAACGGAGGCTTAAAATTTAGTACGTATATACCTGAAATGAATTAAGGTGTCGATATTCGGGTGATTTACTCTTCAACAAAAAATAAGAAATCACATGTTTAAGTTTCTCAAAAATATATCGTCAATGGGATTAAATGGATAACTTAAATTTTCTGTTATACATGAATTTAAATAAAATGTAATGTCCCAGCTGACGCACAATCACTGCATAAACAAAATGACTGCATAAAGAAACCTGAAACCCGGCATAAAGTTCCTTTTGGTTTAGTAAATTGTTGCTCAGAAAGGATTGTTCGAAATGCGAATCCTAAAACGAGTGTAACAGGGTCTTGAAAATGTTGCCCTTCAAACTTGTATCTCCGTATTGGATTCAGTGGAAAAGACCTAGAAATTGGGTAATTGATTCTTCTTAAAAATATGAAATTTCGTTTTCGAGGATTATATAATAATATAAAAAGTAAAATAATTATGCCTAGTTGGGAAAATAGGAGGAGGATCTTTAAAATCTAATATAATTGTGCAATTTAGAACTCGATCATGAAAATCGGGTTATTCATTTGATAAATCAAGAGAAACGCATTCTAGAGTTTGCAAAAATCATTCCCGAGAGGTGTAAAGCAAACGCGACAGAGTGCTAGAAACTCGATCTTCTACTACGATAATGCGTCCTAGTGTTAATTGCAATGTTGATAGCACAATGTTTCTGGTACAAGATAATAAAAAAAACTCAGAATTAAATTCATTATATAGATTGTCTAAACGTTCAGTCATTTTTGGTTGTTGTTTAATATTGTTTGATTGGAAATAGGTATAAAATATTTTTTTGAAATATTAATAACAATATTTATATTACTAAGGGTGGCCCTGCTTTTATTATTAGGAGGCGTGCTTTTATAAATCATGATGATGGGTCGTTTGTCGACAGCGACAGTTTTGCTCCCTCTTTAATTTAACAATTCGTTTTGAATGTAACGAAGCTCGTGCGCGCGAAAAGCTTTGTTTGAATTAAAAAGGCTTCATGAAGCATTTAAACTCTTTTAAAATGGAAGGAATTAAAATGACAGTGACGTGGTATTTCATTGTGTCAGTGGGTAATAATAAATAGTAGCGTCGCTATAATAATAATAGTGTCGCGATGGCAGTTAATCGTCGCTGCAATAACAGGGCGCGGCGTCGAGATGCAGCTTTAACCGGTCAACCAGGCTCACCCACTTCGGCCACCGCCGGACCGCTATCATTAGTTATTTTCACCTCCCAGTCTTCCCACCTTCTCACTCACCCCTCACCCCCCGAATTAAACTACAACTTCTTTTTATTACTTTAGGTAATAAAATATTTACCGATGTTTTTTTTTTACTTTTTTAAGTTCGGCATGAATACTAAGTGCCATTACCAAATTTAGAGCGACACCAACAGAGCCGAGTTAGGATCGACTACTACTCGAAGACTACTGGACGAATGGCAGCGGAAAGAGCAGCTTCCGACGAAGAAAGGTTGAAAGCGAAAAGCAAAGCAGCCGAAATTTAACCGAAGCGTTGTCGGGTAACGAATCGACGGGTCAGTGCACGTCGAGTGGTCTTGGAGAGTCGTCTTGGATATTCACATCAATTATACCCATAGGTATTTCAATTCCAAAGACTATATCGGATATGCAGATGACCTGAAGATATATGCCCGAGTGGCTCATATGGTCGACTGCCTTAGAATACAGGGCGATTTAGTAAGATTGCTTGCTTTCTACCAAGAAAATCTTTCAGCATCAATATAAAAACTGCTATAGAATTTCCTTTACTAGAAATACAAAGAAAATCAACTCTGTTTACAAAATCAACGGCAAGATATTACAACGTACTCGGGTAGTACGAAATCTTGCAGTGTTATTGGACCAGAAACTTCTTTTCGATCAGCCAATAGATCCGATGGTGTTGACGGCCTATAGAAGGCTAGGGGTTATCTGCGCATCTGTTGCAATTCTTCAACATCGCATCTCTAACAACTCTCTATTTTGCATACGTCCGAAGCATTCTGGAATTATAATTTGTTCTCCTCGATACGGTACATACAAAGTGCATATTGAGGGAATTCAGAAAATATTTATTAAACATTTTTCTATTCGTGAAAAAATCGACTATTTTAAAATTAACGGCTAAGAATAAGGACGCAAGTGGGCAGATATGACTTTTTTGTAGAAGATCATACCTACATATGTAATAAAATCGATAATATCTACTTACTGAAAACGTAACTGTACCAAACCCAATACAAACTATGCGAGTAAATCACTCATAATTAGAGCTATGTCTACATATATACAGTCTGTAATAACAACATTTTCAATGTCTCTTAAAATAATTTTAACAGATATGTCAAAAAGATAATCTAACAAAATAAAATGCTCTATATTAGCATACACATACACAGCATAACATACTTATGATAAAATTTAACCAACTAACACGCACTCTTCACCCTCACGCATACTTGCACCAACCCTGACTCAGATCCATTGGGTCTATAATTTTTAATTAATTTATCATTATTCCCTACTTCTGGCATTTTAATGCGTTTCTACTATTTATTATCTAACGACCATTTCTAGTGTTTAACTGACACTATTTGAATTCAGTATTCAGTATTCAGTATTCAATTTATTTATTCAGAATATACAATAAAAGCATGAATAATGAATTAAACCTAATTATCGCATATTAGAATTCGTCAGTGTATATGTAGATATAAAACTATTAAAGCATAAATATTAATTCGACAATAGCGTTGACTAAAGTCGGCTTTACACGGCAGACAAAAAAAATAAAAAAATAGATCTGAATCCATGTACATGAGTACCTATACATATAAAATAGATAATTATTATAAGAAAATTAATAGTCATCAAGCACTTTATACAAAAAATAAACACACAATAGGAAGTATCAAAACAAAATTGGAAAAAAACAACGTATGTATATGATCAGGTATGTTACAATACACATTGTAATCTACATATTAAATATTAAATTCATAATATTATAATTAAATAATAAAAACTAAAATGAGGGACCTGAAAGTTACATATTAATGTTATTCCCATTTGAAAGAATTGGCATGCTCAAAAAAATCACCCAGCTCATAGAAAGCATGTGTGGATTGCAGCTTTTGTTTCATAAATCTTTTAACCCCTCCAATCGCGAAGTAAAAATTCAGCTGTCACTTACGCCGGCGACATTTTCGCGCGTAAATTCGGCGCAAGTAACTGACCTTGAGTAAAACGAGTATAACTTGTAAACCACTATACGGATCATAAAAAGAATAACTGTAGAATGATCGCATTGAAATTTGAAATATAAAACATTGTAAGATTATCTCGTAAAACAATTAAGATAATAATGAATAAATATTACAAAGTTGGCAAACTGAAAAAAAGTCGCCTATTCAATTAATTTCGATGTTTTTATCACAAAATACGTAAAATATGCAAAAATTGTAAATACAGTTATGTTCTTTATTAAATACTTTACCAAAACTTATATAATTTTTTACTTATTTGCATACAAAAACATTTAGTTACTCAGCCAAGAAAAAATCGATGTATTCTCGTAAAAAAAAAAAAATCATTTTATTTTTGTGATTACTTGAAGTTGTTTTTATATGAAATTCTTTCACAATAACTTTTCCACTATATCATTCTTCTTAGAAAACACACCAAAACTTTTAGCTTTGTCTGATATTACAGGAAAATCTAAACTTTTTTGAGTTAGCATTGTAAACTTGGTAACTTTGACGGAAACTTTGATAATACAAAAATGGTTAAGGATTTAGATTTTCAAATAATATGTCTTTTGATATGCTTATTATATGTCTAGTAACTAAATGTTATACTCCAGATAGTCACATTTCATAGAAAAACAATAAAAAAAACCCAATCAAAATGTGGTAACGAGGAGCGGCGGATAAAAAAATGCCCGATGTCAAATTAGAAATCAAGTTGAATTGAGCAAAATATAGCCAATTTTGTGATTATATACGATGTAAATCAAATAATAGCTGTTTCATGAGCGAATTAAACGAATATTACGTCATAATTCGCGATTTTTCGTCATAATTCGCGAAAAACAAACGAACATTTTTTGCAACACTAACGCGTATGTCAAACTATTTTACTCGATAATTCGTGAAAAAAAGCAGATGAGCTGTCCCAAATCAGAAATTCTCTTTTGGAAACCTTCCTAGAATGCAAATTACTTACGGTTTTGCAGGAAATAGCACAAAAATAACACAAAAATCACAAAATCACAGAACACGGACGATGAACAAACGCTCTGCGGCCACGCGGCAATGGCGCCGACCGCTGCGCCGGCGCGGCTTCGCAATACTGATGTTTATAAAATATTTATCGCCAGAGAGTCGTCGATTAGAGTTGGACCGTTTCATGTATTCGATATCGGTTACTTTAAATATGCGGAAAGGATCGCAATTCGAGTAATAAATCGCATTTTACGCAGCGCGCAGCGCCCTAACCAAAATTGATTAGCTCAAGTCTTAGCGTTTGTAAGCGTCAAACCAAAAATGGTTAACTCAAATAGGAAGGGTTAAACGCCTTTGTTTCCATCTTTCTTGTGGAGAGTGGTAGCTGGTTAAAGAGCTTATAGCTCAAATATCCAAAGGACTTTTGTGTCTGCGTAAGGCGTACTTTAGGCAGGATAACGTCATCACGTCTGCGTGTATTGTGGGAGTGCATATTCCCGTTTACCTCTTGTTCGTTAATATTTGATTTAGCATATAGTAGACATTGTAAAATATGTTCAGACGTAAAAGTCAGTATTTTGTACTTAAGAAAATATGGTTCGCAGTGCGTGTCACGGGATACACCTGCAATTGCTCTCAATGCACTTTTCTGTAAAATGAAAACCCTAGAACTGTCTGAGGCATTCCCCCATATCAGTATACCATAAGTCATTTTAGAATGGAAACAAGCATGATACGCAGTTATTGCAGCGATTTCACCAGCTAAGAATTTAATCTTTTTTATTGCATATATTGCCGAAGAAAGCGCTCTACATAGTTCATTAATATGGACGTTCCAACTAAGATGATGATCGATCATGATACCTAGGAACTTTGTCGATTTGCTCTAGAGTACTGTTGTTTAGAGTTATATTGAATGGTATAGCAGACGATTTATATTTTGAGGAGAAGTGCATAGTTACGTTTTTTTTTGCATTAAGCAAGAGATTATTCTCTGTGAACCATGAACTTGCTAGGTTTAACGCATGATTGACATTGGTCATTAGGTCGTTAATATTGTTATCGTGAAACAGGAAACTTGTATCATCCGCATAGAGCAAGGTTTTGGTGTTGGCGGGCAAGCAATTGCCTATATCATTAATGAAAAATAAAAATAATAATGGACCAGGAATCGATTTCTGGGGGACTCCGCAGGATATCGGTTGAGGTGTAGATCTAAATCCATCTATTTCTACTACCTGTGACCTGCCTGTTAAGTAGGATTTCATCATGTTATTGGCTTTGCCCCGAATCCCATAACTGTTTAATTTATTGAGCAGTATTTCGTGGTCAACCGAATCAAACGCTTTGGACAGATCACAAAAAACTGCCACGGGTTGGGAAGAATTTTCAAAAGTGTCGGTAATGAAATTTACCATCTCCGAAATGGCCGAGGTGGTGGACATGTTCTTCCTAAAACCATATTGATATTTATTTAGTATATCGAATTTATTTGCGAATAGGTATAGCCTGTTATATAAAATTTTGGAGAAAGCTGGAAGCAGTGAAATTGGCCTGTAATTTTCAGGATCAGTTTTGTTCCCTTTTTTAAAAACTGGTACTATCTTTTCATTAGATTTGGGAACACACCTTGTTTCATACAATTATTAATAATTATTAATATTTTTAAATGAATGATTATTTATTTAGGAATATAAAATGCTTTAAATGAATATGATATCTGAACATACATTTACATAAATATTGTTATAATTTTGCCTAAAAGAAACTTTGCACGCCTAAAATAAGAATGAAAGCAATTTCCCAGAATGTTCATCCCTTCCTTTAGCGTTTTCACCAAGGCACTTGATTAGTAGGCACGGACCATGACATACAACTGGGAGCTGGCTTCCATTAACTACACTAGCCCTATGATTATTTTACTTAATATTTAGCGGATTTGATGTTTCTTTAAAAAAAATAACTGCAGGCCCTGCACAGCAGTTGATATGATGTATTTTTAGAAATGCAACTGCTAATTAAAGAAATTGTATGATTATTAGTTGTATTTGTACTAGAAAAGATGCACTTTTATCTAATAGATAACACGTTTTGCAACGTGGACGGTTGATTCACAAGGCTGAATGTGGATGTTAATATTTCCAAAAGAATAATTTTGGTTGTTTTTTGTATTATTTAATATTGATCTAATATGTAGTCTACTGATAATCAAAATTAAGTAAACCAATATTACTTAATTTGTTACATTTTCCAATTTGTTTAATTTATTTTTATTATTATTGGCAGTTTTATTTCAATTTCATAATTTTAAAATGTTTTATACATAAGCCTCTGTCTTGTTTATATAGATCTGATTATTATTAATTGGTTTATTGGTTATTTGGTTGATTGGATAGTAGTGAGGCAAGTATATTTTGAGTTATTTTCAAATTCGGGCGATTTCCTCTGATTAGTATAAATATACTTTAAAATATACTAGTATAAATATATTAGTATAAATATACTTATAAATAGTTATTAGTAATACTTGTACCTAATACTAGAATAGTAAATACTTTATTGTATTTTTATACTGATTACTATATTTTTTAATATGTATTAAGGAATATTTTTTGCTATTTTATTTCGATAAATTATGCTTTTATAGGTGGAATTAATGTATTTAACATATTATGTAAGGACCTTATAACCACATATTTCTCAATCATGACATTTTCAATCTCAATTCAATGACACTTTTAATCCTAATTCAATGAATACTTCAATTCTATAAATTTCCTGTTTTCAGAAACACAGCATATATAATGTTTAACTACGTTTTCAAGAATTATCTGAAATAAATCCAATTTTATATTAATAATGAGTCGCTCGGTTGATTATGTTAACTTGATCGTGGAAGATATTATTAATTTATTTCCCTTTGTTATTTTTTTAAATATGAATTTTCAAAGCATTTTTTGATTTCAAAAACGTCATATATGTAGCTTGACAACGGCTTGAGCCGAAATATAGGTAAAGTTATCATATTGTACATTAATCAATCAACACAAAATCGGTCGAATCGTCGGATTTAGGTGGACGGTGTCATTTATGTTTTGTTTTGATGCTGATCTACGCGAGCCTCGTAATTATACTTTTGCTCCTTGACGTATACATTTGACGTATACATTTCACAAACCAAATTTTAAAACCTTTTTATTTTATTGAAATATATCAATATTGTGTTTGACCATAATAATCCTTTTTTTTAGGACTCCTATTTTTAGGACTAATATTTGACCATATTAGTCCTAAAAAAGTGGCAACTGGTTTTCATTAGCAGTTCTATCCAGTGGAATCTTACTTATAGAACTTACTGGAAAAATATAATGTATTATTATTGTTTTTGGATGTTCCGTATGTGTACGTAATGTATCATACACCGTATCATCATACACTGAATAACAAAGCTGAATCTGGAACTAAACTGAAACATTCATCAGGTATTCATAAGGTAAAAAACATTCATCAGGTAAAAATGTTACAATTTTAGTTGGAGTTTGAAATATAGACAATCAGCGCAATTGCTACCTACCGGTTTTCCCTACCAATAGGTACCTACCGGTTTTCAATAAATTATCTCGAAAACATTAGTATCGGCCGTGATCGATCTATGGACTACCGTAGTCAATTTAAAAATCAGACACCTATTAGTTTATGCAAAAATAACCCCCCCCCCCCATCCCCCCCGCTCTCCCTCCCCGACAAGGCTTTTGCGGAAATCGACCAAATAATATTAAAGTCGCGTAATTAATGCAAATCATATACAATAATTCCATTATCAGGGGATTTCGGATTACGGAATTAGCACTCGGACACGGTTTTTTTTCGGTTAAAAGGCTGACGATGGAAATGAATTACAAAAGTAGGTTACTGATAGTTAGTAGGTTACTTATGTAATTTTATAACTTCATAATTTTATTCGTTTAAAAATATTAATTTACAATGTATTCATTGCAGAATCTGCCTAACTAGGCCATAGCCCGTACCAAGGAAGACTCTATGTATGGCAATGATTTATTTATATGCATATAGTATGGATTAAAATGAAACGTACAAAATGCGTTAAAATATAAAACAGATAAGCGTATTCAAATTAAAAGGCAAAACGGCTTCTGCCATTTTTATTAAATATTTCATTGACATAAATCAGCGAACTAATGAAGAGTGGCTTTATGATCAGTAAAGTAGGTACGACGAGAAAACTATTATAATCGCAGTAATAAATTAGAATTTTGTTCAATTTTCGGTGAGTGAAAGGGGAATGCAAAGGTTGGCCAAAGTATAGAAGTTTTAGCAACAATGGATCACCAGTTCACGCAAACGTTTGTCACGATCATTTGTTCAGGTTAAGGATATGTACACATTTTTTTTATTATTTTGTTTCTAAATTCACAACAATGTTCAAAACATAAAGGAATTTTGGTCACTAATATTTCAATACTTTCTAATAAGGTTTAGAAAGTAATTTAAAAAATGTAATTATAAATATGATAAAAAACGAATTTACAGCATGAATTTTATAGCACCCGACGTTTCGACGACGTTGCAGTCACCGCTTTCCAGGGTAGACTCATGAAATTCGTTTTTAATCCAATTTATAATGTCAAATAATCACGATAGTCTGCGATTTATTAAAAAATGTAATTTATAATTCATAGATTTTTTATTGAGATAATAATTTTCCTTTTTAATGTGTCAATTTATATATTCCCACATATTTCCCCAACGAATTTATTAGTTTAATTGAACTTAATGACTATTATTCATCATGAAGCCACTCTATAACAATTGTTTTATTTTTTTCAGAATTTTAAAGCACATTTTTTTCATGTAAACGACGTTTTCAGTAAACATGGCAGAAATCACATTGGTCACTGGTAATAGAATAATGGAATAAAATAGAATATTTTCTTTGTGCTAAAAATAAAAAAATACTAAAGTACATAGTAAAGTTTATACTGCACAAATGGCGGACTTATCGCTATAGCGATATCATACAGTCAGTCATTCGATAAAATATTTTTTAATGGTCATCGTACAGTACACATATATAGACAAACTGTACACATAGTAGGGATTAGGGAGTTAATGGGCCCTTGCTGAATTGGCCACGAAGACCCATTCTGTTCAGGGTTGGTCACACTCACGGGTCAACACCTATCCGACGGCCTCCACGCATGAAGTGCGAGCCTGGGTAGGACTCTGGCCTTATGGTTAGTTTCCCCTGGGAATCAACCTTCTGGCGCTCCTGGACGGTCTGCGCTCCGTTCGGCATAAGCCAATCGATTGCGCACTCTGACTAATAATCGGGGGAGTCTGGAAGCAGTACTGTTTCCTATAGAGCGGGGGTGGTTGCGGACCTTACGGCGACTGCTCTTGAAACGACCATCGGCTACCCGATCCTGGGTGGACAGCCGGGCAAAGGATGCCGTGGTCCGCGATACATTCGGTATACACCGATTCACCGCTTCATAAGGGAGAGAACCGCGCAAGCGACCCCTAACTCGTAACCAATCGAGAGACTGGAGTAATCTGGTCGCAATTAGAAGTAAGGGCGTGAGTGCAAGCCCGCTGGGTAACACTCCTGGCTACCTCGCGGTTAAGGCGTTGGCCTCTTACGGGTCTGTGGCGGAGCTTGACGGTGGACTGTTCTGTCCAAGTCCTCTGCGCTCGTGACGGGCTCACCCGTTGTAGTTGGCAACTCTAGTTGTACACATAGTAATAACAGTACACATAGTACACACAGTAAACATAGTAACCGCTCTATTAAGGGCGTTCCTAAAGGATTTTGCTATAAACAACCCAGTTGCAATATGGTCCCTTATATAATCTTTGAAATAGTATAGAATTTTAATGAAAAACGGATGAGCCAAGAAAAACGACGACGGAGTCTTATACTATCACTTCTGTTTATTTATTGTGTTACACTAAAGCAATGCGTAAATATACATATTTTAAAACTTACAAAGAGGTAGGAATAAGCGAGTGTTTTTCGCTGGCAGATGAGAGGAGTGAAGAGTCCCACTTAGCGCAATTTCCGCCTCTTTATGGAGGAAGGCGCCGCGGCAGAGTTTTCTCCTCGCCTTAAAGTGAGATTAATGAAGTGACGAAAATTATAAATTGACTTTTAATCTTATCCAGCCTGCCTTTGTCTGGCTGCACTTGCGCCGATATTTTAAAGCGACCAGTCATCTTTCGACTTTAACGCGTATTAAAAGTACGTGGTTATCCTCATACGTATGTAGATTATCTGGCGAATATTGGCGTAGAGATATCATCGCGAAATAAAACCAATATATCGGAGGGAGGATTGACAGCTTGAATTGCGTCCAGAGCGATGCAAATCGGACGAAAAAAGCATTTATTTCAGACACTGTCGTTTGCATGACTTCCGCATGACGGAATTTTAAAAAAGAATAGCATATCACTAGAATTTCCCTGACGGGTTTGTACAGACCTACTCGTGCGTTCTACCCTACGAGAGAGAACTGTATGCATTCAGATGTAAAGGCCGTTGATAACATCAAGGTGGGCATTAACGTATTTATGATGGAACCATCAATGTGCCGATAATATGGTGCTATCGAGTGATTCATATGTAGACCTATGAGTATTAACTATTAAATCAAGCAGTTGCATCTAGTGAAAGCGTAGACATGAATAAGAAAAAGGTACAGGATGTTTTGATTAAAAACCCCATTTATAGCATTGAGGATTTCGACAATATCAATTTTTCGCAGCTCTATTGACCTACTTGACTATTATCATTTCATATTCTTTCTATTATTGACTATTTTACAATTGCGTTTTTTTCCTTCTAACTATTGGCTATTGACTATTATTATTATTAATGATTTGTTTGTATTTGTGTTTCTTCTTTAAAATATCTTGCCTTATGATAATTTGTGAAATTATCCAATATTTGTTTGATTATTTAGTACTATTGTCCACATGAAAATTTTACGAAATTATGTAAGAAATTTTATTGAAAATATTGGAAAATGTTGTTTCTTCTATCCTAGAGAAATCTGCGCTTGGATGTTGAACGTCCATACCTTGCAATACCGACGTTCATACCTTATACCTTAATAGGTATATATTTAAATAATATACTTGTTATTTTTGTTAGTTTTTGACATAACCACTTGTAGGGATTCCTATCAACTGGTTTGAAATAGAAAAAAAGGAAAGTGAAAATAAACACCGGTAGAACTTTAAGAACATAAAAAATAGACCCGATATCCACCTGATCAATTATATTCAGCGCGTTCAATGACAGGACATTTTGATTCGGGTGAGCGGACCAATAAACAGAGGAAATGCACGCGATTCAGATACATGCTGCAGACGAACATCGATTGAGCTTGAAGACTCTTCGAAATTGATCGGAGACGGGCGGCAAAATGTAACATTAGAATCATAGAAAAAAAGGAAAGTGAAAATAAACACCGGTAGAACTTTAAGAACATAAAAAATAGACCCGATATCCACCTGATCAATTATATTCAGCGCGTTCAATGACAGGACATTTTGATTCGGGTGAGCGGACCAATAAACAGAGGAAATGCACGCGATTCAGATACATGCTGCAGACGAACATCGATTGAGCTTGAAGACTCTTCGAAATTGATCGGAGACGGGCGGCAAAATGTAACATTAGAATCATCAAGATAATCGCCAACCTTCTCTATGAGAAGAAGAAAAACAGACTATAATATATTGTATCGTAAGTTTCGCGTGCGGATGTATTAAATTGTCAATCAGATTCAAAAGCAAAGTTGTGCCGACTCGTGAGCCGGGAAACTTTTAAATTAGATCAAAAATGTTTCGCTCTGAGCTGCAGGCGAGATAGCGATATAAGGAAGCTGCTATTATAATATCATCATATCGTCTGGTTCCCATTTCTCATTCTACGAATATGGCAGAACACCACGTGGTAGTTGCGCATACTACATATGTCCCGGTCAAACTAAGACTTCAAGCGGCCCGCTGAATTATTATCTTTCACCTGTGCTTAGCTACAATATAGTAAGTACTAGATAGTCTAAAGTCACTGTCGTATCTCATGTGTAATATATTTTTAAACCAAATAATCATAATAATTTTATTACATTCAGAATAAATTTGTAAACAATAGTAATCAAAATAATGATTAGATATTATACAATTTCCTTAAATTCGTCAATACTTAGTGTTAGTGATTGATTTAAATTAAACGCTATTATAAATTAAATTAAATGATTCGAGGCGGTTTTTAATATTATTACGAAGCTAATCAACTATTCATCAAGATAAAAATGATTATTACATAATAATAATAATTTTATGCTTTAATTGAATTAAAAAGTTATACAATTTGCTTATACAATTTGTTCACATGAAATGTATGGTCAGTTATGTATAAGTTTTTGTTAAGAAGTCAATATAAAAAATTATATTTTTTTTAATGCGAAATGATACGCTCAAATAAAAATATTAACAAAAAAACTCCTATATAGTTTGAGAGATATAGGCGTTGTATGAAACGAATAAGCAAAGAGTAGTCGCCGCTATGAAATGTAAGAACTAGTACTGATATCAAATGTACACGTAATTTTCAAAACACTAGCGCAAGGTTTGGATCCGTTTCTATATGGCATCTCTGATTATCTCACCGTACGACGATATAAAGTAATGTGCATAAGAATTTTTGAAGTTGGAAAATTTGTTTAAATATTCTTAATTTTTTTTACCTCAAGAAAGCACAGTCCGATTTCAAAAATTCTTTTTATAATATGTTTTCCGTATTAATTCGGACAGCTAATTACAAGTTAGCGGCGAACGAATGGAAGTGTGATTTCTCAGTCGACCGTTTGAATGGCAGCTCACCGATCCATTACAATAAAATACAATACAATTTAGTTCTGCTTCAGTAGGTATGCTTTAGTTCACTTGGAAGTGTTATTAAGTCTAAAATTCTAAGTAATGTAATTAATTAAGGAATATGAGCCATCGTGATAGTTGTACTATATAGTCACAACTATATACATATTTTTTTTGTAATTTATAATCATTTTCATGTTTTGACTGTAAGAGTATATTTCAAATGGTTGACTGTAAGATATCGCTAGAGCGATAAGTCCGCCATTTGTGCATAAATTGTCTTTTTTACAAAACCAGTGTAATATTAATTAAGTTATGTTTTTATAGCACAATAAAATTATTTTATTCTATTCTAATCATAACTCATTTATAATTTTAAAAAGTCTAATGGTTGTTCAACGTGTAAATAGTTGAACAACGGCGGGATCATAACCGTGAATAAATTATACTAAAATAAATCAATAGATTTTAATATGTGGGTACTTTACAAAATGAGACGAAATCGATGCGCGCAAATCCTTCAAACATCAACACGTAATCAGATATATGTCTGTAAAACACCGACTTACCTGTGATGATGATCCTCGCCTATCTGGAAGTCCCAGCACTGCTACGGACCCTCGAGGTGCCTGCTGGTGGATTTCTCATGCAAGTATCTTCGACAATGTCTCACACACGACCCACTCGATGCGGATTAGTTCTTTCGCGGAGTTTTATTCTGATTTTGCGGAGCGGTTCAAGAAGGCGATAAATAAAGCGGGACAGAGTCGCGAGAGTATGCAAAAACCTCTGAAAAATATATATGCTGTCCTTCTGACAGCGCGGCGGATTTATTAACTAGCGGGGGGTAGGCATTTTCGAGCAAACGAATTCTTTTCCAGAATCAACATCTGTCGGTGAAGGCGAACATCCGCATACACTAATCAAATGCTGATCCAAAATTATCGAGGTAATAATGTGATAGTCATGAAAATAGACAATCGTATATTAAATATATTAAAATTTATATTAAAGGTCAAATCCAGTAATTTATCTGAAGTTCTGTTTACGATTATCGAATGTGCTGATTGGTACACAGGCTTGAAGTAAAAATGACTCCAATGCTCGAATCGCTCGAGGAGTGGGTACGTCGCGCTGGCATGGCGGGCCGGAAACGACCATAAAAAGGCTAGCGGCGAATGAAGTTAAATGGTTCGGCCAGCGACTCATACAATATTCATAGAGGAAGGGGCGAAGCAGGCGAACTAGGACTCTTCGGAAATCCGCACTTCCGCACGGGCAGCGAGCCCCCAGCCAGCGGCCTCAACGCAGTTAGTGCACCGCTGCGACACATTATGCCATACTAGCTGAATATTACCCAGCATTTCTCAGGTTACAACCTCCCCCCCCCCCCTCCCCCTCCCCCCCACCTTTCCTTGTGAATTTACGGCGATTTGTCATTAATTTAGTCATGATGAATCACCATTCATTGCAAGTATTCAAATTGAATGGCTCAAAAGTTTGTTAATTTTGCGTTTGGAACAATTTGAATATTCAAGAAAGCGGCTCTCGCGGCCGGCCAGCCACCTCAACGCCCGGTGGGCGCCCCTCCGATATAACTGAAAATTTGCGTCTTTTTACTGTGTGGGAATATATATTCAAGGATTTGCAAAAAACGTATTCATCATTTTGATTAAACTATTAAATTATTTTATTTCATTCTGCTTCTCTGGGCGCTGAATTTAGCCAAGGCAGAAATATAATCCGCACTTTCCGAGGAAACGAAAAGGAGACTCTATCAATAAACATGTAATTTTCTAATAGATTTTTTGGTCCACAATGTCCTGAATTACAAACATATTTTTTTAATGAAAGACAGTTTTCTATACAGTTTTTTGTAGGCCAATAAGTATTTCAGTAATCGAAAAATGGAAATTGATTAAAATCATTTATGATTATATCGACTCTTATACTTATAGCAACTGATCATTAAATATAGAGGTAGATAGAGGGGGGGGGGGGGGTGCTGCAAAACCCTTCTGACGCCACTTCTAAAAGCGCAAAAATGTATTTCAAAAATCATGCATCGCAAACCATATGAATATTTTTCTAATGAACCCTTTAAAGAGGCTAAAGTTTTGGATGCTAGGTTTTTATTTATTAAAACTGCACTACGTTGGGTTTTCGTGGCCAAACAAAATAAATATTTTATTATTTTACGCACACGAAACCCACTAGACAACTCCTGAGTGATAATTTGAATGTACCTAGGATGAAGACGACTTTCGGACAGCGACACTACTATTTCATAGCTACAAGACTTTATAATAAATTAAGCAGTGACATAAAAACCAGCCCCAATTGTCATTTGTTTAAAAGCAAAATAAATAAAGGGCTGTTGCAAGAAGAGCGTTTATCTATCCATGCCTTGATCGATGTTGTAGAATAAGTTGAAGTTGACTTAACATATATTGTGTTTATATGTATGTATGTGTGTATATGTGTATTCTAATGTATTTAGCATTTCTATTTCCTATATTATATTGTATTTTTTATTATTTTTTAATTATCATATAAATTTATTATTATTATATATATATATATAAATATATTATTATTATATATATATATAAATATATATATATATATATATATATATATATATATATATATATATATATATATATATATATATATATATATATATATATATATATATATATATATATATATATATATATATATATATATATATATATATATATATATATATATATATATATATATATATATATATATATATATTAATAATAATAATTATTATAATTGTGTTTGGTTGGTTCATCGACCCTCGTTTTAAATGTAAAAATATAAATTGCTTGCCCTGGAACGGGTATATTACAGTTGGGCAGCACTAGCCAGTAAATAATAGAGGAAAGTTTTAGCCATTTGTTTTAATATTATACTTATTGTAAATATTATACTTATTGTACTTATTGTATTATACTTATTGTAAAAAATAAAATAAAAGATATAGGTACCTTTGTATCTACGCGTACTTAGCCAATTATATACTCGAATACTGTAAACTTTATTCAAAAGTTTTAAAATAAATTAATCATATAAAATCATTAAATCAATAATATTGTATTAACCAAGTTTGGTTTTAACTATGCGTTGATTATTGCGACTTAGTTGTTATTCGATAATACGTGGGGATACCGATGATGCTCGTGATGCCTGGTAGATTGGAACGTAAACATCCTCTTGAGTTACCAATGTATCAATAGTGGTCATTTGCTGAATGTTCGTTTTCGGGAGCTCGTTTTCAAATGCACTATCACCTGATGATCGCTACATTATAACCTGCTGATCTGCCAATGATTCCAGTACGACCGCCGCGCCGGAACGAGGGGCTCGACGCGGACGCCTCCGCTGGCTGAGGGTTGAGTTAGAAGGGTTGGCGGCGAGAAGACAACCTAAATAAACCCTATCGCTGTCCATTAAGTTAATCGAGCGAATCGTACCCAGCGGCACGCCCTATACACCAAATAAAGCGCTTGAATCTACGATATCTACTAAACTTTAAATAATCTCAGCCCCTGACCTATAAAATTGCCGTTCTACAATTCAAATTTTCACCAAAAATTCTTTATCAAAAATATACCGATATATAATTAATCGAAATATTGACCTCTGCTTTCTATGCAGTCTGCCATTTTAATGGCATTTACCATTGGCACATACCATTTTATATCCTTTATAATAAATTAAATGAAATGAAAATGAAAAATACCTTTATTGTACTAAAAATAATTACATTGGTTAAAAAAACTTAAATTCTATTTCAACTTAGTACAAACGGCGGGCTTATCGTACTGCGATTTCTTACAGCCAACCAATAGATAAATCTAATTTTTAAACTAGGAATATTTCCAACACGGCTTAAATGTGCAAAAATCGTGCCTATTTTTATAAACGGCGATAAATTAGACCTAAATAATTATAGGCCCATTTCGCTACTGTGCACTCTCTCAAAAAATATTGAGAAAGTTGTTGAAAATAGGCTAGTAGAATATCTGGATATCAATAGCATTTTATCGTCCAATCAATATGGCTTTAGGCAGGAAATGGGTACGGCTGATGCCATTGCAGAGGTAACAAAAAACATAACAGAGCTCGTCGACAAGGGAGATAAATGCCTTGCTATCTTTCTCGACTTATCCAAGGCGTTCGATACTGTATCACACGATTTCTTCTTAAAACATCTACTGGCCATCGGTGTAGAAGATAAAAATTAAAAATGTTTCGAAAGCTATATATCTGAAAGGACGCAAATCACTTTGATCGCCGCTGATATTTCCAGCGATGTAAAAGCTCTGCAACACGGCGTGCCGCAGGGCAGTGTTTTTGGGCCTATTTTATTCCTTATATATATAAATGACCTCTACAACCTGACTCCCAGTAAAGCAATATCTTTTGCAGATGATACCGTATGCGTAATAAATTTCAATGGCAGTAGCTGGCAGCATGTTTTCACAAAGGCTAATAACGAAATGGACATTGTCAAAGAATGACTGAATGACTCTCTACTTACACTTAATGTCGAAAAAACTAAGTATTTAACTTTCAGCATAGATAAGAGAGGACAACAGCCAGATGAAAACTCTATATCTATCCATCAATACATGAGCCGCTGTCAATGCAATTGTGGGCCATTACAAAAAGTACTGTCTCTAAAATACTTGTGCATAATTGTAGATAATAAGTTGAGACGGGCTAATCATATAGACTTATTGTCATCAAGGATCAGACGTCTGTCATAAATATATTTAAAGATTTAGGGAATATTCTAGAATCCAAAACATTAAAAACACCTATTATGCTCTATGACAAAGCATCCTAAGTTACAGGATCATTGGGTGGGGAGGTTGCTCCAAAACAATCATTCATCAAGTAGAGGTAGCACAAAAGCTGATAATCGAAATTATCAACCGTAAAACCTACAGATACCAGTCGGAAAAACTTTTTGAATAGTTTGGTGTACTTGGAGTGAGGCAACTGTATTTAAAACGTTGTCTGATTTTCATTCAATTTCAAAATAACAGAGTGTCCACACAACAAGTACACCGAACAAGGCGATCCATAGCGAATATGATAGACGTCCGACGAATGAAAACAACCTTTGGCCAGAGACACCTGATGAGTACAGGCCCCAAGGCATACAACAAATTGGATGAGTCTATAAGGAACGTACACAATAAAGGCCAATTCAAAAAACGATGTCACAGGTGGCTCATGAATGAAGGTCGGCATGTCAGCCACCAAAATTTTTACCCTATTATGAAGATTTATTTCATTAATTATTATTGTATTTTTTTATCGCTTTTGGTGGGTTTTTATTATTTTTATTCATTTTTAATTCGATTACATTCAAAATTATATTGTACATAAGTAGTAACATGCACATTTTATGTATAATTGACTATTTCAATTTGATAATCCTCTGACCATTTCGATTAGATTTTTGACTATTTATTATAATTCCTTTTTCCATCCATAATTATTTCATTTTGATTATTTCACTATTCATTGTAATTCCCATTTATTATTTTCCCTTTTTCGTATTATTGAAATTAATTTTATTGTGTTTTATGATAGGTATTTTACAAATATTATTTGCAGACTGACAGACTGACAGACGCATTGACATATCAATGACCTAGTTTTTAGAGTAATGATTACTTTCTACATACATCGTTTATTGCCTTAAGTTAATTCCTAATATTATAAGATACTTTTTTTTCTCTTTTACCATGTAGTTAGAAGTATGCACAAGCCACTATTTTCTTGGTACGCTTGCCTTAGTACGGGCCTAGGCCTTGTTAGGCAGCGTTGATCTGAAGAAGGACTGGGCTGCGGTACTCTCTTTTTTGCTACTATTTACAACGGAGTCTCTAATGATAATATGTAATGTATTGTAGGTTAAAAAATGCGCATTTCTTTAAACAAATAAATAAATAAAAGTTGGCTAATGCTTTTGCTGTAGAATACCCGTGGACATGCATAATTATATTGTTCAATGGCGTTTTCACTATCTCATTTGAGTTGAATTTTTAATAACCAAATTCCGAAAAGAGCGAAAGTCTGTTAGAGCAAGGTCTAGTTGGTGGAAGATGGAGAACAATCTTCAGTCGCAACTCCAGCAACATTGAGACTGTTCGCTGTGAAGTGTGTGGTAGTGCGTTTTCTCGCAGAAACAGTGGCAAAGAGCGATTAGCTCGGTTGTTTAAGCAAACGAGTTTCTCCGTCGTTGTTTGCAATTCTTGTCAGTAAATATTCGTGTCAAATGTAATGCCAAACCACAAAAAGATCAATTCGCTGACAATTTAAGATAATAACATTGGCATAGGACCACTAGACCTTTATTCTTGGGATGGGATTCTTCTGACAGATTTTGCGTTTTGGACGTGGTCTAGCTGCACTTTCTCGATGCAATCGTGGTGATGAACGCTTGCGATTATCATATAAATAAAATCCATTTTTAGATGCAAGTGGAAATCTCTTCGAAGATGCGCTAAACTGGTTCGACTCCTATTTGCGTGGTCTCGGGTAGTGTATCAAATCGGCTCATGTCAAGTTAGATTTGGTTTGCCTCACTACTGGGGTTGCGAAGGACAAATATTTATAAACAGAACTACATATTTTTATTCCTTATCAACTCTTCATTGTTGTACTGTATCACTGTATCATTGTTTCGCTGGTGATGACGTCGATCCGTCCATAATTTTACTGAGACGTCGCACACGGAGCGCTTAGATCACCGAGAATAATCACTGACAAAAAATCCTTCATTAGAATTTGTGAATACTAGACACGTTCATATTTTTCTTCGCCAATCACTCGATTGTCGCAAAACAAAACGAGGTATAAATCGCGCGGTATGAGAAAACTATCGGTCTCTTTGCAGTCACCGATTTGTGTATAACGGTTGGAGTTTTTGGCACTAAACCTGTTAGAGTTTTTATTCAGTGGATGCAGATGAAATGACATGATTAAAACCAGGATTCTCCCCGTCTCTACGAAGCAGCTGAAACGTGCGCTGTTCGGACAGACGCGACCAAAAACAAAAGAGCAGAGACACTTCGCGGAGATTTTGTTAGTTACAGGGTTGCCAAAGTTTAAAGCATAATTTATTTTTAACAGTAACATTACTGAATAACATGCCAATTTATAGGTATTTAATTAACATATTCTAAAATCACAATTCAGCAACACATTTAGGTAAATGAATAGGTCTAACTACTAGTACAAAATTGAATTGCACCGAGGTATTCCACTAAATTTCAGCTTTAATCAGCGTAAAGTTTTAGCGGCAGTAGAATGAAGGGAAGTGAAGTAATCCGAGTGAGAATGAGAGTAGCGCTTTAACGGCTTACAAGTCATTCTCGGCGGCGCAATGGCGCGAGGCGGACTAAATCTCTAGTGGCGTCCGTTTCACCACCCTGCACCATTATACTACCGAAACCGTTTCATTTTTCTCGCTTTAAATGCACCCGATGTCCAGAAAACCTACGATTACACTTTTATATTTGACAACGCTAAACCTATAAATAAGTAACGCTAAATTTAAAAAAAGCAAACACGCACAGATATTTATTGTATTGTATCACAACATACGATGAGTTCTGTCGGCCTACTTCCAGAATGGAATATAGTTTAAAAAGGGAAATGATCTCCTAGACATTTTTCTAAACAAATTATTATTTAACATTAGAGCAATTAGTTATATTTTATTTTATAAATTTATCAAATTAAAAAAAAAAACAAAAGTACAAATATAAATAATTTGTACAACCTTTTTTTTGCGAAGCAGATAAGATGGATTTTATCACTCCACTTGATTATACTCGTATGTCTGTTCTGGAGTGATAGTATTTAAGACATAGTGATTTCACTTTAAAAAAGAAAATTCATTTATTCATTCCGATCTCTCATTTATTCTTTAAAAAAAATAAGTTAAATATATAAATAAATAACTCATAATAAATATGTACACAAAAATATTTAAATATATAAATAGGTAAATAAATAAATCTATAAATATATAAATAAACAAATAAATTGACCAATAATTAGGTAGCCTAAAAAGCTTTCTTACTATGCACATTATAACCGCAAAATACTAATTTCCGTGTTTGGAAGAAACACGGTAGAAACTACCAAAACCCAAAAGAATCAAAGTAAAAGGACGCCACCTCCTTTTAAAGAAAAAGAAGGAAACTAATTATATTAAAAAAAGATACCCGAAAGAAATTTTGAAAAAGAAAAAAATTAACCTCAAAAAACTATCTCAGAGGGTGGGCTAAATATTAATGAGCATTGGGTTTGGCCCTCAGAAAACCCTTTTCCCCAGACACACAAAAGACTACAGCACAAAAAGAAACACGAGAGTATGTGAATCGTTTATTTGAGAAACCCCAAAAGTCACACTTTTTTCGAAATTCACTTTTTTGCAAATTACTATTCTATGAACCAAGACGCATCGTATGTTCCAGAGATACCCCAAGAGTCACGTCTCTATCATACTAAAAATAAATCGAACAAATTTCATGTATTTGAGAAACACCAAAAGTCCAATGGACTTTTGGTGTTTCTCAAATAAACAACTATTCGAGTAACTGAACGCATCCCAATCAGCTGTTGTTATTCAAGCTGGCAACACTCTTCTGCGGTCGCTGTCATTAATTCAAGCTTTTTTGGGGTTATATTTTATTGGAAGCGTGTTGTAGGTTGTGTGTGCTGGTGTTTTCCCTGTAAAGTTGCAATTATTTGACAATAAATCTGTAAATAATGGAAGTGCCTGCTGAAGTATCAAGCGAAGACGAGGATCAGTCGCCACAAAGGAAAAAAAGGGGAGTGAGGAATACAAACCAGTATAAACACAATACAATCAAACAGTCAAGGGTGGAAGGAGCACCTTACTCGAACTGGAAGGGAAATCCGGTGCCTGGAATAGTTCAGGGCAGCAACTGCAGGTAAACTATTTACCGATTCGTTTCATTTGCGTATCTCAAGTTTACGTTATTAGATATAGGTAACCTGAGATAATGGAGTTCCACTTTTCATTATCCTTTGAACACTGCAGCTTCCCTAAGTGTCATGACGTTCCTCAGTTTTGTACTTTTAGGTACAACCATAGGTCCAAGCTTGACATATGATATATCGTTGGAAAACTCTTGTTAACCGCTACATTTTTCTCGAGACTATTAATTTTGTCCGGGCAAAGAAATCTACCTTTAATGGGTGCGCGTCACCGATTTTTTATTCTTCCAACATATCGCCAAATTGGTCGTGGTGTGAGCTTCTTGATAAATTATAAAATAATGAAACTAATGTAACCTCACTTTTCAGATGTCGCAAGAAATGCTTCGAAAAAATTGGAGAAGACGTACGAAACCAAGTTTTCCTAAATTTCCGAAAGTTGAATACAAAAAATGAACAGGACTGCTACTTGCAAGCCCACATATCCCTACAACCCGTATGTAGGAAACGGAGACGAATAGCCGCCGAAGTATCCTCTAAACCTGATCGTCCAATGACTTTCAAATATGACATATCTTGTCCAGAAGGTAAGACTTATGTGTGTCGCAAGGCATTCAACAATCTTCATGGCATATCTGATGATCGGCTCCGCCGTTTAACTAAACTTCTGCGGGAGGGAAAGATGCCTCAAGACATGCGTGGAAAAAACATACCTGGGAATGCGAAATCTGGAGCTATAATGCATGAAGTGATGGAGCACATACGCTCATTTCCTGTGAAAATTTCGCATTATAGCAGTCGAGTATATCGATACTTGAGCGAAAAATTGAGCATTCTCATAATGTTTACTCTCTTCAAAGAAAAAAAACCACATCTGGATGTAAAGTACGGATACTACAGGAAAATATTCAAAGAGCAATTTTCACTCTCCTTCGGGAGACCCCAGGTCGACACTTGCAGCCAATGCGAAGAGCTAAACGTGAAAATATCCAGTAGATTCTTAAATGAAAATTCTAAACGAGCAGCAATAGCTGAAAAAACCGTTCACATCCGAAGATCGAAAAAGTTCTTTTCCAAAATCAGAGAAGTGGCCGAGCTATGCAGAAATGAAGAAAAAGTTGGTGGGATCGTCATCGATTACATGCAAAACCTCCAATTACCTGTAATCCCTGTACAAGAAACGTTTTACCTACGCCAAGTTAATGTTAATGTATTATGTATTCATAACCTTAAAGATGACAAAGCCTCATTTTATGTATACCACGAAGGAGAAGGTGCGAAAGGGCCAAATGAGGTGAATACCTTTTTGTTGGATTACATTAACACTAACCTGAAAGATATCGAACACCTGCATTTTTTCGCAGATGCCTGTGCTGCCCAAAATAAGAATCATACGCTAATACGATTTTTCTCTGCGCTTGTGTCAATAAAACGATTTTAAAAAATCGAGCAATTCTATCCTATCCGAGGTCATAGTTTTCTCCCATGCGACCGGGATTTTGCGATACTGAAAAGGAACATCAAAAAGTCAGACCGAATCTTCACTTTGAAGGAATATGCTGAACTTATCATCAAATCCTCGAGAAACAATCAACGTTTTACTGTCGTTTTGCCTACGGCTGATCAGGTTTTTAACTTTAAGGATTGGTGGCCAATACATTATAAGAAGACCATGTTGTCATTAGAATCTATAGGACGTAACGTACCCCGCAACAAGAAACAAACTTTTAAAATTGCCAGTTTCAGACATTTCATTCATGTTCAGGGTCATGACGGTGTCGTGTTCGCCAAAGACTTTATTGATGGACTGGTAACACAAACATTCAAACTGAGAAATGCAAACCGAGATAATATCATCAGGCTGCCAACAAAAAAAGCCTACTCAGAAAAGATTCCCATCAATATAAAAAAAATCACCGATCTGCGCCAACTACAAAAATACATTCCCCATGAAAATGAGATGCAGGAGTTCTATAATTCATTGTATAACTGGCCAACTACAACCTGTGATGATTTAGGAAATCATGATAATGAATAAAAAAAATGTTGTATTCTCTAACGTGGTTTCATTTCAATTTTTTTAAGACGAAATGTTATGTATTGGAGAAACCCCAAAAGTCCAGCAAATTAAAAATTAAAAATAAATTATAACGACCCCTAAAAACAAAAAAAAATAAATGGAATCTAATATATATCAATGAATACTACAATACTTTCATACAAGTCTTTATTATATTTCCTGCAAAAATTTTCAGGACACAGTTTTTTTCGATTTCCCACAAGTTTGTCAACATGGACTTATGGGGTTTCTCAAATAAACGATTCATGTAAAGTATCCGTGTTTATTCGCCCGCAGGCACCCTTCTTCAAATTCCGCTTATCGGCGTGTCACATGTGCTCATCCAAATAAAAATAACAGAATTCCAGAAATGAATGCAAATTCCTTGACGTGGAGGCAAGTCCCGTCACATTTATCCACGATTTCGTCACTTATATAGCAGCAGTAATTATACCAAAAAAACCAGAGGTGCCGACAGCTGCGATCAATAGAAAAATCCGTTAAAATCGCGAGGATCTTATATGAAAAGCTACCCAAAATGAGATTAAATGCTTACCAGATAAATCACACACACTTCACATCACAAATTTTACCGCCAGGCGGTTAATTTACGGCTTTCTTGTTTTAATGCACTTTCTGCCTGCCTCGGCGGAGCAAGAGCACCTGCCCGCCATTGTTAAAACAGGAAATGAGGTCTAAACGAACACGTTTGACAACTCATTATTACCAGAAACACGAATGTCTCTACTCTATGACAAAGAGTGTAGATTTACTTCCAAAATTTTTAATAGAAGTTAAATTTTATGTAGGTTTTCTTTTTAATTAATATTATAATTTTTATAGTTGACATTTATTTATTTATTTATTTATTTTTTAATAAATATATCTCCATAATAGCAACATTAATGTCATCTGACAGCTGTTAAGGAAAATTTTGGGATGATTTCAAAAAGCAACAATAAACAACATTTTCGGAACAGAAAAAGGTTATAGAAAACCCTGAGAAGTAACCTTTAATGATAATTCGGGACACAAGCGCGAAAAAATAGGAATTTCTGTTACATATAAAATTGTAAATCTTATTATTGAATATAATAATATTCATTTATTTTAAATATAATCAATTAATTGTATTTGTGGTCAAGTATAAAGAAACACATATAGTCTAATATGGCCTAAGTCAGGATCTGAGTCACCATTTCTTCGCACTGGCTTCTACTTTTCGTCATGAGCCACTTAAAAATTTATTTCTTCAGAGTCAATCTGCTGATTGTACTCTGCACTCTAGCCTACACCAAGGAAGAGCAGAAGAAATTATACAGACGCGGGGCCCGAAACGCGTAATGCCTATGTGTAAATCTCGTATTCACTCGTTGGTGGGCTTGTTCTTTTTAAATTTATTTTTTATTTCGAGTAATAATAATAATAATAATAATTAAACGCTTTATTTGCTTTAAAAAAAAGGGTAGCTTATTGCCTAAAAGCAATATCTTACAGCTAACCTTAACCTAGCGGAATAACATGTTATGCTGTAAAAATAAACTAATAAATTAAATTTTAATCATTAAACTTCATCAGGAAAACAAAACAATAAATTTAAGAAAAAAAAACAAACAATAAACCTATAATGACGCAAGGGACGCAATAGAGAGGAACAAATAGGGAAAAATAAGGAAAAGTTTATGAGCGTGGGTTCAAGTGTTCTTTGAGCCTGCGTTTGTGTGAGCATTGTGTGAGTGGTTTAGCGAAGAATGACGATCAGTGCTGCAATGGGAATGCGTAATAATATTTCGCACGTATAATTGTCTCACATCCAATTCCCACATCCAATCCCAAGACGTCAAATTCCCTAAAAATCTCGCCGGACCGATATAAATAGGGTTTTTTAAAATTAATAACGTGAACTATCGCCTTTTGGGCTTTAATTAGAGAGCTGAGATTAGATTAGAGGATAACTATTTACCTAATATTTCGAATATCACCACAGCATCCGCCAGATTCTATCAATGGTTCTCTTATGCAGGCGCGTGGCCATTTGGCAAAGCCAGGGCGAGCGCCAGCCTATTCAATTCACTCAATCAAAATTGCTTTGTCTAATATTATCTTCTTGATATGTTGTATCTTATAGACATGGCAAAACGAAAAAAAAACATATGTCAATCATGCGTTTGCCTGTCTATCTTTCTGTTTGTCTGAGTTCACGATATCTCAAGAACTCGTCCGATTTACACAAAAAAACAGAAATCTGTTTGAGTTGATAATCGGAAAAGTCAATTAAATTTAGGATTCCTTTCCTAAAATTAATCGGGAAGCTGCCATGTAAAGACTGTGAGATCACATGTTTAGCACGTTCGCGATTGTTTTATAAGCTCTTTTGGTTATTAAGATAAACGGAATGCAAAAATGTATTATTAAGATAAATCAGATCTCAAAAATTCTTTCGGCAGCTCGTTTTGATGATCAATCGAAATAAATCATTAGAAGCTGGCATCCAAGCGTACCCCAGTCCAGGGCCTGCTTCCTGAAAAGTTGTTATACATTTCAACTTACTACTAATTTAGTGGTATATTTGAAGGTTGATAAAGAGGTATGGTGGTATATTAGAGAATACGTACCTATATACGTATGTAGAGATTGGTTCACGGTGGATATAGTCGTGTTAGTTTTCCATATCATCTCTTTATACAAAGGACATTCGATTGACGTCTCTGAAGCAGGATCGGACGCGGAGATCAAAGGCGGTTACGCTATTATTTAGGGAGACTGAAAATGCGTACAGGTGGGATGAGAGGGACAGGGGGTGGGGGGGGGGGGGTTCGGCCGGAGACGCTCAGACCTTCGTAAAGAGCGTCGAATGAATAAAGCGAGAGGAAAAGGAGACGACAAGTGAAATGGAGGCATTTCGTTTGATGACCTTCTCTATTATTGCGCCTTCCCTCCATTTTAGTGGTCACTTTAGTTGAGAATATACTCCCGCCCTTCGATCTTCCCGCACTACTTATTTTAACCTCACCACTTTTCAAGAAGGACAAGATAATTAAGTCAAAACGAAAACGTTGTTAAAAAGCTTATGTTCCTTGGCCCCAGATATAACAGCCCATATAAATAGCCGATTTAGGTAGAGTTATGCATTAGGAAAAGATGTAGTCTGGGTTACCACCCCAGACTACTACACTTAACCAAATACAATTCTTGCTAGTTAACATAATGCATAGGTGCGAGAATGTGACAATTAAATATCCAAATGCTTACCTGTTACAGAATATTAGTTAGGCTGCAAATGAAAGATGGGGGAAACGGAGGAGTTTTAGATTGGAGGGGGGGGGGGGCATCTGGACAGGCAGCTGCCGGCCGCAGCCGCTATGACAGCTTTTATTGACGGGCGAATAAACAGGAAGGCGCACCGCCCGCGCCGACCAAAATGCTCTTTGTTCGATTTTACGATTAATATTGCCCCAATGTCAGTCCCTTGTATTACATTTACTTGTAAGTATAACTAATTAGATAGATGTAAAAGACCATAAATACTAACTAACACCATCTTGCATCTTGGATTGAAGATAAACATCTCAAAGGCGAATATAATGACCGATCTTCAAATAGAGCAAACCTCTCATTACCTGTCGAAGTCGTAAGGCACTATAATATTTATATATTATGGAGGCTTCAAAATCATGGTGGGTGGCGAAAACGAATCGGCACGGATCGAGAGGCTGTTATCCTAAGTCTGGCGCAGCATTCGGCATCAATAAAACTTAATGCACGCAGAACTCTCAATAAAACTGAAGAGCAAAGTACTCGAGCGATGAGTATTGCTTGTTTTTACTTGCGGATCAAAGACCGTGACTCTTAGTCGACAGTAAGCCGTGAAGATTAGAATTTCGCAAAGAGCAATGGATCGAATCACGGATCTTATACACGAATGGTTCTTAGACAAAGTCAAAAGTTAAAGATGAGGTGGAAAACATTGCACGTTGCAAGTGGAAATGGGCTTGTCACATTGCCATATTGGATCATAGTCGGTGGACTAGGTAAATTCTCGTATGGAGACCACGCCTTAATATGAGACCACTAGGCCGTCCTCCTGTACGCTAGGAGTTTTTGTACGTATTTTGGTGTTCCGGTATGGTAACCTATTACCGAATAAGTATATATTGTTAGGCTCTCACAAAGCTTAAATTGCATTGTTGTTAAAACGTTTTTAAATGAAAATGTGGAAAAATAATACGTGGAAACTTGTACATATTGTGAAAAAATAATACGTGGACCTGTACATATAATGAACCTGTACATATTGTGAAAAAATAATACGTGGAAATGTGTCCTGGTGTATGTAACCTAACCTACCCATAAATTTTAACAAGAACGAAACCAGCCGGCGCGCGCGGCGCCGCACCTGTAAGTTTGGCTTTTCCAAAAACAGCCTCATTAAAATGTTCTGCTCATCGGATCGTGTGTTTATAACAAATAGGAAAGGTATCACACCGGGGCTTTGCTTTCTCTAAATGCATTCCTCTTAGCTCTCGTCACATTATTAATACCAAATATGTGATTTCATATATTTAGTATTTTATTAAAATTCGTGTCATTTAATTAATCACACATTATAACATACATTAATTTAATTAATAACACCTCCTATAATAATAAAGCACACAATATAAATCAGGAATCATAAACGGTTATACCGAGTGGAGAATGAGGCACACGACGTTTCGGCGATGTTACAACCTCTGTTGTATAAGGTAGTCTAAAGTTCTACCAGTATTTGCCCGCTGTTGTTCTACGGGTAGGTGGTATACTGGCTGCTGTTACTGGGCGAAATATAGCGGTGGAGGTGGCTCGAGCCAATTTTGAAATTCCACCGTACACACACCATTCACTCTTTCACGGTTCGCGACTTTGCACGCTGCGATGGGCGTTGGAAGGTAATTCGACGTTGTTCAAGAGTGCTAGAGTTCGAGATTTCGCGAGTTTTAATTGAATTTCGGAGTTCTTCTCATTTCTATGGCTTCTTGAATTTTAAATTGTTTTTTTTGGACTGAACTATGGAATTTCAAAACTGGACCCAGTGGTTTTTTTACACTAACTAAGATGTGTTTATAGATAGCCGATTTTTTTGCCGAATGTTTTTAACAGCCTCGATGACTTTCCTCAGTCGAGTCGCCTATGGGTCGCTATGGTTTGGTGTGTGCAACGTATGCCAGCCCACAGAAGCGCTCGATCATTTACACTCCCAGGGTTCGGAGTAGTATTAATCATTTACAGATCTCAGAGATGGAGTAAATATTTTGGGTCGGTTTTAAGATCATTTTTATTTCGATTTTATTCGGCATCTTGTTATTCAATTCGTCACTCTTTTGACGCATAGTAAGTGCTCGTTAACTGCTCGGCTTCTGCGTTTCTCTCATACTGAATTATATGCTTGTGTTATGATATTTCCCTTACACACTTTCCTACGGACATCATTGACGTATCCCATCTCCTGTTGAAAATGCTTAGCGTCGCGTGCTCGATTCACGAGCAACGTATGTAATGAGAATAGATGGTAGGGATGATTGTGTGAGCTGGCGTGCAAAGATATGACGGTATGTGCATTTATATAATGGAAGAAGCGCTGTTCGTTCGCAGAAATCTAGCCGACTTTGAAGTGAATAGTGTGCATCACCACTATCCAACAAGATCCCGTAGCATGATAGGTTCAGTAAGTATGCATTATCCAAGTCAAAGACGCTAGCCTATATCGCCGGCCCTGCGGTCTACAACAAACTCAGCCAGCATATTAGACAGGCGCAATCTCTTGACGTGTTTAGGAGCCGCCCTAAGAAGTACCTCACAGATAAGGCGTTTTACTCACGGGAGGAATATTACTCGAGTGAAGTCTAAAATGCTTTGGTGGCTAAAGTGTTTAAGAGCTCTTTGCATTTTGTTTTGTATTTCCTCTTTTTACATTATTCTTATGTTTTCTTTCGTTTTTATGTTTATTTTTATTTTTTCATTACGATAGAAAAAATGTTTGTTTGCTAATCTGTATCTGACTTGTATACTAGTATACTAATAAAATGAATATGAATATGAATATGCATGGGCTTTCGATTTAGTAATATTTCGATTTATTAATATGTCATAGTATTATATGTTATTAAATTTAGGATAGAGGCATAATTCTCCCGGTTGATGAGGAAAGTAAATAGCAGCTAATCACTGGTCGCACCCCTGGTCGCGCCTATAAATTGAATGGAAGCCGGCGACCGACCATTCATTGCCCTCCATATACCTAAACAAAGCCCTAAACTGGTCCAGATATCCAAAATCTGAAATTTTAGAATCTTGTACTCATTACGAAAAACTTTTCCTTACATAATAATGATATAGAAAAATAAACAATTCAAAAAGTTGTTACATTTGAAACCTCATTCTCGAGCGCTAGTCTCGGTTTGGGAATGAAACGTTTCTCGCGTAGCGCTGATCCCAGTGCATTGACTACGCATGCGGCGGCTCTAGTTTACGCTTATAATCCGGGAAGCGTGGTCACTCGCATTACCATCCGTCCCGGTCGCACCGCCATTCCCATTGTTTCGACAATTTATTATTCTTTATCTTCGACAGTACTAGGTAAAAAGGTTAAGCCAAATTACAAAGTATCCCACGAAGGGCAACTTGACTGCAAGGACTTGTTAGTTTTAAATTAGGGTAGTCGATGAAAATGAATATTCGCCCCTAGCCTCGGCCTCAGCCTCAGAGTCGTGTAATGCACTCTATTATGAAACTTTTGTAATTATAACTTTGAGCGCAAATTTTCTATTCTACGTTCTTCTCAAATATGGGATCATTTTAATAATTAATTTATTCCGCGCCCGCTTTTCCAAACTTGATAAAGCTTCGGTTTTCAATTTTTGAACAATAAGTACAGTGGTGGATGTATAGTCGACGAAATTTAAGCGGGCGTAGTCGTCATTAGGACGTAGTCATTAAGACGTAAGCGGGCGTAGTCGTCATTGAAAAACATCGATATGGTTCGGCGAAATCATCTTGATCCGAGTCGAATAATTGTAATTAATTCATCAATAATTAATTCATCAGTTATGAATATTTAAAAAAAATATATTAATATATTTAAAATATTTAATATATTAATATATTAAATATATTAATATATTTAAAAAAAATTATTGAAACGCTACTAATTGAGTTCGATGAAATTCAATTCGTTTTAGGCCAAAATGTTTAAACTATTAAGTGATAAAACCGTAAGTGTAACAATTGTAAACCTCCCATTTTCATGAACCATTTCAATTTTATATTTATAGGTAAGCCCCGACGTTCCAAAATATACTTACCTAATGATGATTAGTAGAGGCTTCTCTATCTCTCCAGCCGCGCTATTCGCGTTGTATTTTGCCGATCCCATTAATAGTTTTAGCTCGTATCTATTAAAAATTAAGGCATCATATTTTTTGAAGTATTCTTAACCTACCTAGTGCTTTTATTGGCATAATACGACATATAATGTAAGAGGAAGGGTGGGTAGCCCAGAATAGCGGGTAGCCCCGGTCATTGCTAAATTAAAACATTTGTCGCACAAATGCATTCATTATTTTATTTCGTACATGTGCCTCTGCCTGTTTCGATATGCGCTAACAGTGACACCCCAATGGCCAATGCGTTTACACGTAAGTAGCGATTGACCTTGAGCGCGAAAAATAAATCGAGCACTAAATTTTAAAGTAAAACCCTCAATTAAAGAGAATGGAGCAAGGAAAATATGAAACAATTCAGGGGTTTATGCATCGAAAGGTAAGCGTATGATTAGTCATATATAAATATAATGCTCCACGAAGTTTACTCCAAGATCGTGTATAAGCTCTAAAAAACTGATCTCCGATGATTCTTAAGCCTACATTAGGATGATATGAACAAAATTTCAATATCGCCGGTAAAAACTTGACTGGAGTAACCAATATTCGTGATCTGGGCATTACCTTGGATTCCAAGCTGCACTTTAATCTTCATATTTATAAGGTCGTATCTAAGGCTTTCAAACAATTTGGAATGATTCTGCGCATATGTAAACCTTTTACCAGAGGCAAAACTTTCAAAGTACTCTACAATGCATACGTACGTAGCGTTCTAGAATTCGGAAGCGTAGTTTGGAATCCTCAATATGCTGTTCATATAGATAGGATTGTACTTTCGGATAGGTAACATGTCTACGGATTATGCAGAGAGAGCGACAAAACAAAAAGTACACTTTTTGTATGCAAGTAGTACCTTCTTGGACAATATCTTCCTATATAAAATTGTAAATACCCATATTAATTCTGCACCCCTTTTGGGCAATATTCTTTTTAAAATACCTCAATCTTCTCGTTCAATCAATATATTTTATATACCCTCTTTTCACACAAACTATGCGAAAAATACCTTTTTCAGACGGTCATGTTTACATTATAATAAAGCTTCGAATGACCTCGACATATTTTCCGACACGTTGGTTAGTTTTACGAAAAATTAGGCTATTTGTTGTTGCATTAGCTTATAGTATAATTTGTTTTTAAGTAAAACTTTTTGTTTTTTGGTTGCATTAGTTTGGTTTGGTTGCTTGGTTTAATAAGTTATTAGTGTAATTTTGATTGTAATTTTCCCTTTGCTACTGTTTATAATGTTTTGTAGTAATTAATGGTAATATAGGTCTATTTGTATTATGTATTATTTTCACAGACATGTATATGACTGATTTTACCTAAAAAAAAAAATCAACACTGAATTTGAAAAACCACTTGGCCGACACATAATTATGCAAATGATATTTTTTAGCAATTAGAGTTTGATTAAATTATACCTTTTTATATTTAACCGGCAATTGTATTTCTGTTATGCAGTTTATTTATTTTTTGTCTACTCTTATATACATATTATATTTGTCAGTAAAATTCGAGATTGAATGATTGGCATTGTTATTTCGACATAATGTACATAGTTCTTAGATTATTTTGAAGTTTACCTATTTGCACTAGGGTTTAACTATGTGCGTGGGGTTTAAGTATGTGAAATAATATGGTTTTATGTTTTTTTTTTATTTTATTTTATTTATTAAGGTAAGTAACAGCATGCACTTATAATTAGATACATAATTCTTTAAGAAACATGTTCTTATGCCGATTATAACTTACGCCGTTCGAAATTATTTGGAAAATATTTTACAAACTAAATTATGGAACAAAAAATACAATACATCCGTAAATATTTAATAATCAAATGACCGCAAAAGTTTTAGGGTTAACCGCAAACATATAAACTTATAAAACAGAAATTCAAAATAAGTAAATGGGAATACATATATAAGTTATATTATATTTATACATACATATTACAATCAATTACTGGCAGTTGTCGCTGCAGCTTCAAGGGCGGTTCGTACTGCCGATTTGAAGCTAATTTTGTTTCTACTATAAATGTCAAGCCCTGTGAACCGCAAACATATAAACTTATAAAACAGAAATTCAAAATAAGTAAATGGGAATACATATATAAGTTATATTATATTTATACATACATATTACAATCAATTACTGGCAGTTGTCGCTGCAGCTTCAAGGGCGGTTCGTACTGCCGATTTGAAGCTAATTTTGTTTCTACTATAAATGTCAAGCCCTGTGAATTTATCATTATACGTACGTGGCAATCGGTTAAGCATTGAATTGCGCGTGTAGTTAGAATGTCGTCTCGGGGGCTCGAATAACTGTATAGATCGGGTTTTACGTTGCGGTACCTTCAGAGCGATGCTCGAAACTATGTATGGGCTGTCCAGCGTCCCATTGACGATGTCATGTAGCGCAGTCATTTATATCCGCAGTAGTTCGCCGATCCTCAAGCGACAGCATATTAAAATGCTGTAGCCTATCACGGTAAGAGTCAAATGCGAGATGTTCGCGTCGGGCTATACATATTAGCTCATAAGGCCATTACGTAAATTGGGTGGCACTGCGCTGGCGCGGTGTAACCAAATAGCTATCGATATTCATACACGTGTAGGTAAACGATGCATATAAAATGGTTAGGTGTATAGAAGGTGGAAAGAAATTGGCGGTGGTGGTAGTTGGTACTGGGCGAGCAAATTGGTACAGAGCAGCGTTCTGGGAGGAGCGCATCGCATAACCGCATTAAATACCGCGGTGGAGCGAAACGGTCGATCGTAGCGGAGCGTCCGGCCTCCGATCGAATATTAATGAGCGTTGATTGAGATTTTGATTAAACGCCACCGACGACTCGTCGACACGCTGCGGTGATAACCGACTAACTAGCTGGCTCAGCTCACACCGTCAACATCCCACTTTCGGCGGTGGTTGATCAAAAGCTTTCTTAGATCTTAGATGTAATCGGCCAGCCATTAGATCAACATAAAAATAAAAAAGCTTCTTATGCTCGTTTTCTTATAATCTTCATTTATGGTGGAGAGTACACTACTGTGTACTTAATAGTAATTGGAAGTAAGGGCGCCAGTGTCGGCCCGCCAGGTAACATTCCTGGCTATCTCGCGGTTAAGGCGTTGGCCTCTTACGGGCTTGTGACGTAGCTAGATGGTGGACTGTTTTTGTACCAAATCTTCTACGTTCACTCCAGGGAGATAGAACGACTAATCGTTAAAACTTCCTGAGGTGACGGGCTCGCCCGTTGTAGTCGACAACCCAAGTTGTGTACTTAATAAACTCTCTCTAAATGCTACAAAATGTAACAGTATCAGCTTCAGCCGAAATAGAGACTCGGCGAAGTTCAGTTATCACATTAATGGTGACGTAATCCCTAATGTAAAATGTATTCGCGACCTCGGAGTACAAATTGATCAGAAGGTGCTTTTCGATCAGCATATAGAAAGTATGGTTATCCGAGCTTTGAGAGCATTAGGATTTGTGACCCGTATCTCAAGACCTTTTTCCAATATACCTACATGTCCTGAAGATGTTATATTTCGCTTACGTTCGCAGTACCGTGGAATTTGCGTCCTCAATTTGGAATCTGTAATATTCGGTCTACAGAAGCAGGATAGAATGAATCCAAATGTGTTTTTTAAAACACCTTTATTTTCGCGGACGCTTGGGTCTTCCTACGTACGAGAGCAGACTGGACCACTTCGGTATCCAAGCTATAGAAGACCAACGCACAGTGGCTGATAGGGTACTGTTACACAAAGTTAACCACAATACCATAGATAGTCCATATCTTGTCGAAAACTTACGCTTTTTTGTTCCTCCGCGATTAATTCGCAATTCACGCCCGTTTGTGGTCTCTCGCGCCAATACCAACTACAGGAAAAAATCCATCGCCTATAGGCTGATGTACACGTACGACTCTCGTTTCTCCACCATCGTCTTTTTCAACCTCAACCAACCGAAGTTCGTTAAGGAAATAATCGAATCATTTGCATCTAACTGGCTTGTTAATACCTATCGCACTTAGTTATAAACTTAACATGCAACATATCAATAGCTACTACAAATATTTATAAATATCTATAAATATCTATAAACATCAATCTATAAATATCTTTCTATATATTCACTATACGAAGTATCTATATCTATATTTATATCTATCTATATATATAAATATATATATATATATAAAATTAGATTCATGAAAAGTTACTTATCTGGGGTCCTGGTGGACCAGAAACATTTTACCGATAGTTAATGTCCTCTTTAAATACTTAGGGCAGCAGCACCTGTTTCCGCAATTGATAACTTATGATGTTCTTAGTTATTGCTCACTGCAGCCGAATTATTGTATGCCCTTGGATGTAATAAGTATAGGAGGATGGTTTCTGTAACAGAAATGGATGTTAGTAACTTATTTTAGAAGAAATTATATGACTGAGAATATTTCGACACTAGTCGTATTCATCTCTATGACATTTCTGATAGAACAATTTTTTCAAAATTTAAATTTAAAAAAAACTGAACATAGAGAAATGGGTTAATAATATTTTGCAATATCGTTATAGA